>JBCNYG010000012.1:9459946-9472497 GCA_039654305.1 Porochilus rendahli | reverse complement strand
TACTGTGTAAAGCTGCTTTGCGACAATGTCAATTGTAAAAAGCGCTATACAAATAAAATTGAATTGAATTGAATTGGATTACCTTTCTAGTATTTTTACAGGTGCTCATGGGTGGACAGAGGCACACTTGTAGTTAAGACCTAGCCCAGGGATATTATTACGGTGGGGGTCTGACAGGGATTCGAACGCACAACCAGCCTGGTGGTGACGTGAACTCGTTGGATTTGTTTGGCTGCGTTACTGACCCCTTGCATCATGACACATTATCAGTTAGTGCTGAGCTGCACAAACAACAAGCGCAGAAGTCTTTCTTTTTGTTCCTAAACCAACTGACTACAGGAAAGCCGAGTTGGCAAAACGTTGGCTACAAAAGCCATTTTGGACTTACTGTCACGCTCATCTCTGCCAGCGTTCCCATCCTCAGAGTCAGTAGAATGTAGCGCTTCAATGTTTCCAAAGGTCTCCTCCCTTTCTGGTTAAAATATGTAAGCATTTACACCCATTTTCTTGAAATTGCTAGCCATAGTGGCTTCTTGAACAGGTTTTTTATATATCACCTAAAATGTCACTTGCTAAAAGATTTGTTTTGTTTACTTGCGATGGACAACCCTGCCCAAAGAGTTCATGTCACTGCTGGGAAAAAAACAACTACTGACCATTGGCTCAGTCCTGATAGAAATCCATGGGATAAAATGACCCAGTTTTGTGCTTTTTATGGTATTTTTTGTTAAAATGAGCATCTGTATCACTTAAGTGTATTACATACACACAAATGATGCAACGATGACCAATACCAGCACACTTTAACCATGGTACTAACTAAGTCGTAGTAGTGGTACCACATAGTAGAGTGGTACATAAGAATATTTTACATCACAGTGACCTCACACACATAATGGTTCATTAGCGTAAGTACACTTATTTTGAACCCTGATATTATTACAGTTACCTTCCAGAGATGTTCATTTAGCGTTGCCGAAAGGGGTCTCCAATGTCTTCTATTTGAAACAGTCATGATGAACCATCATTAGCTTTCATTACAGTAATAAATAGAATATAGTGGAAGAAAAAAAATGATGCACTTCCTGAATAAATGTTTTCTTTTCTCACATCAAACTCAAAGATACAACAGCGACGGATTCCCTCTACTACGGTGAGCTGTCTTGTGTACTGAATATAATATGATGTGTTGTGTACTGTATGGGAATATTAAATTATTTTCCTTTTCTATTTTTTCATCTACTTTCCTTTTTTTTGGGGGCCCTGCATCCTTTTAAGACTCTACCACAGGTATGAAGACAGTACATCCATACACTCAAACACAAATAGTGACTTCACTAATTAGTGCCATTCATTAAAGGAAATCTCTCTCTCTCACACACACACACACACACACACACATTATATGAATAAATAAATATATATATGTAAAGTGTGCATATTGGTATCACATGGACAATTATTTGTTGTTACCCTTTTTCTTAACACAGATGACACACCCCTTGAGCCACCTGAAGACCGAGTTGCTGTGAGTGTTTCGTTTTATCATGCATGCTAATGAGAAAGACCCGGTCTTTGTAGTGTTTAATATTCACTGTGTCTCTATGTGTGTGGGGGGATGGGGGAGTGTGGGAACGCCATCTATACATGCTCTGTTCCGTTCCGTAGGTGTACGTGGTCGTGGGAATCGCCGCCATCACATTCACTGGCTTTGTCTTGATGCTCGTCGTCCTCAAGTTTGGCCGCAATTCAAAGTTTGGAATTAAAGGTAAGCACTCGTCCGGGCTCTTGTCTCCGGCAGTCCTTGGTTTAAGACTGGACAGGAGACATTGTGCTGGGCTTGGAAGCGGGTCCTTAGGGATGAAAGCTTGAGGAACGCTTCAATAGAGGGATGAAGTGGGAGGCTGTTCCTCATCTTGTTCTCTGTGCTCTACTAATTGCTTAACACTCCCTGATTCTTTCTTTAACCAGCTCATCTCAGATGAGAACCTTCTCTTTTGCTTTTTGTACCACCTGCGGGCTTCCTACTGACGCTTACTGTACCACAAAGCATAACATTGGATGTACTGGTTTTCAAATGTAGCATAGGGCATTTATCTTCTGCTACAGTAGTATTCATATATAAAAAATGTGTTGCACGTGTGGAAAATAGGTCAGGTCTGTAAGCCAAGTTGTACAATGTTCATACGAAAGTAATATATACTTTGACACTTGGCTGATGTCCAACCGCTGTATGGCTCAGCAGCCATAAAAATGTCATGTGACCCACGTGGGTATATAATGAAGTCCTGTGGGCATAACGGAGTGCAATCTCAGGACTATTGTAGGAAAACAGTACCATTCTTAGTGCAGATGACCCAAAAAGCGTATGAATCGAAACATAACACAAATGTAGGACGTTGTAGAACATCGTACAACAGACCGATGAAATGGACCTCAAATTACATTGAGACGGAAACCTTTTTTTGAACAGATTCGTAACTTCATGACAAGGGTCTACAATGGTATTTTCTATCCCAGGACAGGTGAGTCTCATACGGCATACAGATAACCGGTGTTTAGTTGGTGGACTACTTTTCAACAATGTACTAATGTATTGGAGCTCATATCCATCCACACAGTGTGGGAGTGCAGAGAATGGGGTCGGTTTTAGGGTTTATTTCTTTAATATAAGGACGTTTTGACAAACTGTTGATAAGTTTCAACAGATAATAACACCCTCTGACTTTAGTCCTCAACTTTTGGAGCCTCAAATTGCAATATCTCAGAGAATATTGAAGATAATCAGCGCAAACGTGATCCAGAAGTTACTTGGACTACATGTTTCGCAAAAAACGCAGAAGGGGTAAATAGTTATGAATTCAACAAAGATATTAATGCATTTTGTTGGTTGGATATATATGTATGTATATATATATATATATATATACAGAGAGAGAGAGAGAGAGAGAGAAGTTATTCTCTGAAACTGGGTCTGATTTAATGATTTACATTTTGGATTTTCCAAAAACTATAAAGAAATAAAAGAGCAATTCCTGCCCAAAAATTAAAACATACCACATGGACACATGCAACATGTCAGACAAAATAATTCAGACACCTCCATCAAGAATGTTCTGCAAAAATAGTGGCAATGTGTGGAGGAAAATTGTGACTTTTCTTTGTTACTCATGTCTCATGCCCTGCTATTGCCAAAGTATCAACTCAATGTGTAAATAGTAGGGCTTACAATAAAGACCAAGCATTAAAATTTATATCCAAAGTAGAAATTCCTGTTTTTCTTACTTTGTGGAGTGAAAAGTGACATCCATTTACGGCTCCAGTTACACACAGAACCGACCCGTTTTTCCTGTGAGGGCTGAGGTTACGACGTTCAATGTACAACTGAATGAACTCCTGGAGTGTATATACTTCACACGCTGTAGCGGTAATTCACAAGCGGTAATTAATTTATTCACCAAAGAAAAACGGCATGAAGTTTCAGAGAATGACCCGTATATATATATATATGAAGCAAATATGTGAAGATACTATCAGAGTAATTAACGTAAAGTTTTCTACCGTATATATGAGATTGAAAAAAATACATATGAGATAAAAAAAAACAGGAAACAGTAAAAAATAAACGAATCTATATTTGGTGTGAACGTGCGTTGCCTTTCAAAGCTGCATCACTTCTCTGTGTTGCAGTGACATGGAGTTTTATGGACATTCTGCGTGAGCTCACTCTCTTAATGGATTACTGGTACTGCTACTGGCCTCCATATAAATATATTTTGCAGATAGATAGAATGTTAAAAGATTCCGCCTTCTGAATGAGTTTTTCTGTACGGAAGTGCTGGATTAGATATCCTTGATATCCTCAGAGGCTCTTTTTCACACTGTGGTCTGCTTCACAGAATTGTACTCGCGCCGTTGTCTCCTAAAGGGCAAAACGTAGGGTGTAGCTCCAGTATGCTGATCTTGCGTTGAGTGCAGAGAAAGCAGGATCACAGTAGGAAGTAAGGGAAGATGAGGGGTGAAACTGGAGCCCTCGAGTTAAGGAAGTCTGGGTGCGCTGGTTTTCCTTCCAGAAGACCGAAAACGAGGAAGAGAGAGGAAAATGGAGTGAGAGAGAGAGAAAGAGAGAGAGAGTCCAAGTCAGCAACCTTGTGCTTATCAATGATTCAAAGAGCAGGTATCAGTTTTCTTTGGGGATTTTTTTTTGGTCCGGAAATCAATGGAGCTTGTCAAGGTCAGAAGGATCGGCCCTCCACCGGCCCAGCACACTCAGAGACCACTTCCTACTTCCTTTTGTTATTTTTTTTCTTGTAGTCAACAACAGATTCAATATCTCATGCATGTTTCTCACGCAACGACACTTTTAAAGTTTTGAAGAACGGACGGGATGTACAGTATAACAGCATCTTTGGATCCAATGACTGCAAAAGTATCACTCATGAGTAGTGACTGCCAAAACACATATTGTTTTATTTACAATACCTCGGAGTAGATTCCAGACGCCTCGTGAACCGACGTTATTAAGGCCAAAAGAAATAGTTGTTGTGTAATGCCCTGTTTTATGCTTTTGTGCTTAATCTGGCTTTTGAATTCCTTCGTAAATGTATTACTTGCATCATTAGCACTTGTACATCGAGGCAGATTCCTGCTTTATCTTGGCTATGATTATCAAGACATTTTTCTGAAAGGAATCCCTTTCATGTTCTTTTGTCCTTTTGTATTGTAATCTATCAAAATTATTTACATACATGGATGAGTGCAATTATTTAAAGGGTACATACCTTAGCAAAGTCTTTTTAACGTTGTATTGCAGCCATTAGCATCTGATAGTTTATTTTCTTTGTAACAAAATTCTGACCACACCCATTCTAGGATTTTGAACAAACATGGTGGGGACATTACCCTTCCTCAGTCACACTGATGCTTTGATTTTAAAAGTTCAAAGTCAAAGGTGAAGGTCAAAGCAAGGTGATAGCAAGGATAGCAAGGACTTTGGAGTGGTGGAAAAACTGTTCATAGTTCATTGCTCATAGTGTACTGCTCCTGTTATGAGGTCCATATTAATGTCCTGTATTTACTCACCAGACTGAACCGTTATTGTTTTGTGGTGAACCCGTATTTGGATCACGGCATTGATTATTCTGAGCGCAAACTAATTCCTCTGAATCCCAGGAAAAATAGTGGCATGTGTTTGCTCCTTTGGGATTTTGGCACTTCCTCCTGTGGTCTGTGAAAGAGTTGTGTTTTTTAAAGTGGTTTAATCACTGGTTTAAACGGCGAACGCAGCCTGCAGTGAGTCACGGCTCTGAAAACTGTTATCACTGAGCCTCAACTTCCGTCGTCCTTTCAGAGCACACTCAAACTGTGTGTGTATGTGTGTTGGGGATGGGGGGTGGGGAGTGGTGGTCCTGCCTGCCCACCACATGCACTGTTGTCATAGAAACGAGCCTCATCGCTCACACTTGAAAAATGAATCATTCCCACAAAGTATGAATCATAAACTGCAGGGTGCACAGACGCACAGCAATGTTCATAGAAAGAAATCATTCTCATACTCTTATAAGTGTTTCTTTGTTACTCCGAACTCTTCAAAATTAAAATGATATGAATTGCTGTTTTGGCTAAATTTGTTAACACAGACCTGTTGCACTGAAAGTAGTGTTGTTGTTTTTTACTTAAGTAAAAAAAATAATTCAGTGAGTTATTATACAGTGAGTGTTATGTAATAGTTTGTTTTGTAATTGCATGAGGCGACCTGAAGGGGCGCTGTCATGGCTGCTGCACAATCATGTGCACGGATTTGATTTTGTGTTTACCTAACAAGAAATGAAAAGAGGCGTAGCTTTGTGAATCTCAAGCAATATCCACACCCACCAACCAAATGCTTTGTTTTCTTGCAAAAAAATTCAAGCTACACTCAAGGTTTATTACCTCCAACCAAAGAGGCAGAGTTTGAGAGTCCGTCTGTTTGTTTGTCTGTGAACAAAACCCTGACCAGCCCCATGCATGTATTTTCACCAAACTTGGTGGGAACACTACCCTGCTTGAGTCCCAGATAGGATTTCATTTTGAACTGTCAAGGACAAAAGGTGAAGGTCAGAACAAGATCACAAATGTATGGAGACTGTGAGCTTATAACTTAGAAACGAGCTCCAAGGAAAATGCAGTTACTTTGGAACACTAATTGGAAACCATATATGGACTTATACAGACAAATATGGAAATATAGATATATATAGACATAAATTAAAACCCATGATGAAGATGATGATAATGACGAAGAAAGCCATGCAAGGCCTATTTGCTACATTGTAGCACATCACATATAACTATCTGTTAATGCTTCAGGGTGGCATGGTGCCATAGTAGTTAGCACGTCTGCCTCACGGGGAGAAGGTCATGGGTTCGATTCCCTGGCTTTGGCACCTCTGTGGGGAGTTTGGATGTTCTCCCCATGCTTGCGTGTGTTTTCTCCAGTTTCCTCGTAAAGGTTAACTGGCTGTTCCAAACACAAAAGGTGTGAGTGAGAGTGTGAATGGTTGTCTGTGTATGTGCCTGTGATAGCATTCAGGGTGTACCCTGCCTTTGCCCAGTGTTGGCTGAGATTGCTCCAGGCTCCCTGCAATCATAGTAAGATTAAGCAGTTCAGCAAATAAGGGAGTTTTTTTTGTGCTCCGAATATCCAAACCTGTATCAATTAATGGATGTGGCTTTAGTTAAATATTCTTTACAATTTTCTATTGCTATTTTAAGATAATTTTTTAATATAATGAGGCGGCACGCTGGCGCAGTGGTTAGCACGTTCGCCTCAAAGTAAGATGGCCAGGGTTTGATTCCTGGGCTTCTGGGTGGAGTTTGCATTTTCTCCCCGTGGTTTCCTCCGGGTACTCCGGTTTCTTCCCATAGTCCAAAAACATGCACAGTAGGCTAATTGGCTGTTCCAAATCACCCCTAGGTGTAAATGTGTGTGAATTTGTGAATGGTTGTGTGGGTGTGTGTGTGTGAGTGTGTTGGCCCTGCGATGGTCTGACGAGCTGTCCAGGGTGTACCCCGCCCTCGCCCAGAGTCGGCTGAGATGAGCGCCAGCCTCCCCGCGACCCTAATTAGGAATAAGCAGCTTAGAAAATGAATGAATGAATGATTTGATATAATGAGTGGAAAGACTTGAAACGCACTAAAAAACAACATGGTGTTTGAATCCAAAGAGTTATGCTACCTCCGCTATAAAACTTGAGTGCAGATAGAATCAATTATTATTTTTGGTTCCAAACAAATTGAGCACTGATTATAGCAATTCTTCAATGAATCAGTTGATGTGATTCACTTGGTTTAACAAATTTCCAGTGAAATATTTTACCTGATTAGCTCATTTTAACCAATTTCTAGTTTCATGTGATTCACTCGGGTTAACATTGCTTCCATGAGTCATTTCACCCGATTCACTCAGTTTAAACAACATTAGTGAATCACTTCACACAATTCAATCGATTTAACACAGTTTAAGTGAATCATTTTACCCGATTCACTAATATTATCAAATGTTTAGTTAATTAATATTTTATGTGATTCATCTAATCTGATTCATTCAATTTTACAAGTTTAAATTTTTTTTTCACATGAAGTGAATATGTTCACCCGATTGCTATGAAAAGTTTTCACATAACCCCCCATCACTCCCTGAACCCAGTGCTCAGCATGGTTGTTCATGACAGCACGATTGGTAAACTGCAGGGAATTAAAACCCACAACCATTTAATCCTATCAACCCTGATGCTGCTTAGATACAAGACTGATATGTTTTCGTATCCATGCTTTGTTGTACTTGTTGTGATTAAATTTGCTTTCATGGCTTATTTGAAGGCGTTACACTCACTGTTCTCTCGCACTGTGTGAGGAGCCATGTGTGAAAGCTCAGAGGTGGAAAAAATGTTTGCGACAGATGGAGACTTTTAAATCTTTGCTAAGAGGAGTAATGAGATTAAGATTTTATCCTTTTGTGGATAGATGTAGCGCATTTTTAATTTCGCTCTTACCTATTTTGTAGCTCTTTCTGACAGATCGCTCTCCTGCATTCTCTATCATACACTCGTCTATCGAGTTCAGTTCCGACTCAGAGGAATACTGTAATTCAGAAAGCACTTCTGAGGCTCCATGTAAGCCTATAAAACATTCTCCAGGCTATAAGCACCTGTAAAAGCATTTCTGTCTGACTTTGGTCCAATACAAATTACAGTACGGTATACAGTGATACCGCTGAGTGTTAAGCCAAGTTGAATTTCACTTTGTGACTTTAAACTGGTGTATGGTTACCATGGTGATTTTGCTTTTACGAATGCACAGACAATACTGTACTGAATTTTTTTTAAATCAAAACCATATGCACCGTGCGTGTTCTGATCACTGGGCTTCTTAATATCACTGGTTTGTATCTCCCAAAAAAGGCACTTAAAGGGTACCTGTGGTGAATTAGTGTTTCTAACTATTTAATATGATCGCGTAGGACATTATCAAAAAGTTTTTCTTAAGATTACACAAAAAATCACAGGTCTCAAGTCAGGAAAAATAACCACCTAAATTTTAATTTATTTATGTACATAATTGTTAGCTTTGCACAGGTTGTGCTAATTCTCAATTCTAAAAATTAATAATGAAATCAAATTTCATTGAAATCCTAGTCATTAATAGGGTGCTAGCCAATCGTCCATCCATCCATCCATCCATCCATCCATTTGCCGAACCGCTTACCTACCACTAGGGACGTGGGGATCTCAGCCTGTACTGGGCGAAGGCGGGGTACACCCTGAACAGCTCGCCATGTCAACACAGGCAAACACAAACACACGCACCCAAATATGGAACAACCAATTAGTCTAAAATGAAAGTTCTTAGAGTGTGTGAGGGAGAGCATGCAAATGAGACTCAAACCCAGAACCTTCTTGCTGTGATGCAGATGTGCTAATCAATATGCCACCGTGGCACCTGCTAGCCAATAGGAAATTGTTCTTTTTTTATGAGTGTATGCCAAATTCACATCGATGTGGCATTCACAATCAGAATATAAACAAAGAATCAAATCTGAGTGCAGAAACCTGTGAAGTATTGGTAGGGTAGAAGCAATATTTTAATGTTCATGTTTACCTAAATAATTAATTTTGGAAAGATCATTAAAGGCTGTTGCATCGTTCCGCATTTTCATTTCGTTTCTGAATTTCTTTATCCTTTATAAGGGTGAAGGGGAGGCTGGAGCCCATCCAAGCCACCTCCAGGTGAGGTTAGGGTACACCTTGAACAGCTCGTCAGATCATCCTAGGCTTAAAACATACACAAAAACATTCACCTGGGGCAATCCAGAATATTCAGTCGGCCTAATGTGCATGTTTCAGGACTGTGGGAGGAAACCGGAATACCCGAGAACATGCAATCTCCACACAGAAATACCCTCGCAGGGCCCAGGCAGGAATGATTCATTTTGCTCTAAGGCAAGAGCGCTAACCACTAAACCGCCATCATGTTGACTATAAGATGCTTATTAGGTCAAGATCTTCGCAAATTTGATTTCCAGCCTGAACACCAGTGTACAGGAGGGTGTATACAGGATATTCAGTATGTGAAAGGTTCTTCTGGAGATTCTGAATCTTGTCGCCAGAAAAATCTTCAGGCAATGAGTAGACGGTTGGGTGTGCTGTAGGGAGCTAGATCTTCAGGAACAGGGATGGAGAGCACTCGGAGGTTAAGACTAACACTTGTTCAGCTTTGTCTGAAGTACGGGACGTGCTTCACACTCGTGCTTGCATTTTCCACCAGCAACACATCCCGCTCATGTTTACGTTCTGATTTCACATCTGCCGGTCTTTCCTCCATCCGCTTTCAGTGCTTCCTCTATGCTTCTAATGTAGCTGCATTACAATATCACTTACCCTCTAGTTCCTTTTCACCTCGACTCAGTTTTCTGACTCTTGGAGTTCTCTGAGAGTGTGAGACACCCCCCCCCCCCCTTCTGAAATAAAGTCTGTGTAAAGTCCACAACTAATTCTTAACTTTTTTTTCTGCCTTCCTTTTTTGCTTTTTTTTTTTAGTTGAAATCCAATCCAATCGTAATCACATGTACCTGTTTTTCATATTCAGATCATTCAAACGCTCCTGAAGAAGAAACAAGATTAAAAAGTGGTCAGTGCAAGAGTTTGATATTAAGAGCATGAAGGCTTTCCGGTCAACATGATTTAAACTCAAAACAGTTGCATGCTTGTGTACTTTTGCCTCATAGTCCATGTTCTTTCAGATGTACTCAATGCTTTTCACAACGCGATAAAACTCTTTCACAGTCATACTTTACAGTAGAACATTAATTAACACATTAACACAGAACAGCCCGATATTTGGGGGTCAAATTCAAGCTATGGGAATTAAATTCCGCACATTTATGTTTCTTTACCATCTTTATGTTTCTTTGACTTGTTATAATTTATTCATTATTATTATTATTATTGTTATTATTGTTATTGTTATTATTATTATCATTATGATTTTATGTTGTATCAGTTTAATAAGTTTTATTAAACCTGCCACAGTTCCTTGTGTTGTGTATGTGTGTATATATTTTATTTTTTTACATTATGTTCAATCATATTGCCTTCTTTTGCATCAATTTTTTTTAGGTTTCGTTTTATTTCATAATATCCCAGTGGAAGTCGTGAGCCGATAAGAGTGGTGCAAACTGGACTGAACTCAAAATGGACCATTCTGGGAAAGAAAATCACACATACACACACACACACACACACACACACACTTATGGCGCATGGCTCATCCCAGCTGCTACTGACCGAACCAAGCTGTTCAGCCAATCAGCAACCAGCATAAAGCTAATCAGTCGTTCAATTATTATTATTATTATTGTTTTTACTAAAGCCCCTCCTCTGCACCATCCTGTGTATATCCGGCTGTAGCTGTTATCTGACCTCGTCACTTTGCCCAGTGTGGAGGGCAGAACTGTGGAGTTTGTGGGTAATGGAATTTGTGTCTGTGGATAAGTGGAGCCGTGGTGCTCTAATGCTCAAAACTGACTCGTGGAGGTAGCAAGAGATAGTCGTTTTTAATGGAGACTCTCATGAATGAATTATCACATGCCTTGACTTTTTTACTCTCCCTGCTCACACACTGGAAGACACACAATATCTATACAGAAACTGAATAAAATGTATTTAATTTGTGTTGTAATAATGGTTTGTGCTATTTGGTTTTCTTCTTCATTATAAAGGTTATAGGTCAGCCTTGAGTGCTAGTAGACATCCCTATTCGCATAGGACTATTGGATCGGCGCACTAAGCTCAGCATTCAGCTCACAGCCAAACTAAAATTCTTAACAAATCACTTGTTCGGAGCATCAAGAGGACTCTTCAATTCAGTAATATCCACCAAGCCTGAGATGAATAATTGTTGTAGTATATACTACATGGGAACTTAAGTAAAGCAAACTAAAATGAGATTGTTATGTTTTATTCTTGTATTTTTTGAAGGATTCAGGCAAGTATATAATGTAGAACTATACACATCGAGGGGGTTTACCTGCTCATCACAGACAATAACATTAAAATATCTCAAAAACCAAACTAGCACAAACAGTAATTTCTGCAACACAAACTGAATGTGAAATTTTCAAAAAAGGCCTTGATATAAGGGGGTGGGGCACATTTACAGTAGTACTATTAAAATGAAGTGTGAAGGATAGATTTTATTGTACATAGTATATAGGAATATTTCCCACCACAAAACAACAGAAGCACTCAGTCCATTCTTACATCAAGATTTCTTATATCCGAATCTGTACTTGTTTTATATCTGTAGTTAAAAATGATGTATTTGTTGTTTATTTAGGTAGAATTTTATGACTCTGAGGTACGAGTGTGAAACATGGTGTTTCTTTAAAATGTTACTTTGGTGACACATCTTTTTAAAGACTTTTTAAAATCCTAGCTGATGTAAATGCACTAGTAACAGTTCATAATACAGATTTCTGGAAACATTTAGAATTGCCTTATTGCTTTATTTTGTGTCCTTATTTTTTTAATTATATATATAATATCTTTTGGAAATGCTCACTGTAATGAAATCATTTATGTCTTTAGTTGCTTTGGATAGTTTCATCATTTTGCATTAAGACATTCAATTTGAAGATCTGGTTTACACACAATTTTATGGAAAATGTCTTTTAAAACCCCAAAATCTGTTGACACGTTAAGCTGCTAATATTGCTTCATGTTTCTTATAGTCACTATAATTGAAGGGCTGAGAACAGAAAGCTGTTTTTGAGAAAAAATGACATGAAAGTTTTGCAATATAACAAAAATCAGAGATAATGATAACGGTACGATTCAAGGTCATAAAGAAGATAAAGGGACATTTCCGGCATGCATAGACCTTATCGCCATCTGTCAAAATATGAGCCTATCTCATTTTTTTTAGAGGGGGGGAAGGAAAGGAGGGGGGGGGGGGGGGGGGGGGGGGGGGGGGGGGGGGGGGGGGGGGGGGGGGGGGGGGGGGGGGGGGGGGGG
>JBCNYG010000012.1:9440527-9452043 GCA_039654305.1 Porochilus rendahli | reverse complement strand
GAAGAGCTGGAGGAAGTGTCTGGGGTGAGGGAAGTCTGGGCATCCCTGCTTAGACTGCTGCCTCCGCGACCCGGCCCGGGATAAGCGGAAGATGTGGAATAACTGTTAAATATTTTGCATTTTGAACAAGATTAAGGAAGCATTTATACCAGTCTCACGATACGGTATTGAGCCAACACTTTCATAAAATGCTCTCACACAGTATCATAAAAGGAAGTTTTTGAGAGGTTGTGTATGTTATGAGGTATTTAGCAAGGCTACTGGTATCTTTATTTTCCTAAGGTGCTGCTTAGCATGCTAGATGCTAGTTTGCAACTTCAGGAATTTTGTTAAGCCTCTTAAAAATCTAACATTAACTCTTTAGCAGCCAGGACACACAGTAACTGATTAAATTTGTCAGGATGTAGTGCAGACTATCAGTGTGCTTTGGAAAGAATAACTAGTGTTATTAGCCATCAGTGCACCACAGCACTCATATTTCCAGCAGAAATAATTGCTAACATATCAACCTTCCATGAATTATTGGTACGATTCATACAGACTGGCACAAATTTGCAACTGCCAGTTATGTAATTGTGAAAAATCCATAATCTGTTTTGTTTCTGCTCCTTTAAAGATATTTTCTTTAGCCTCATCATGACCTTTTTTTAACCTCAAACGGCATTTTTTTCCCGCTCTTCACTGAAACCCGACCTGTTTGACCGCCAAAAGGAGCATTTTGTTTTTTCCCCCTTTTTCTTTCTTTTTCTCAGATGCCGGGGTTGGTTATGAATAACAATAATACGTTGCATTTATTTCAGCTCCTTTCACCATGCCAAGGTCACTTTGGAGTTTATTTCATGAGTTTGTTTTTTATTAGCTTTGAGATCATTTTTCAAATCTATGAACAAGAGATTAAATAATTTTCCTCTGAACATTTTTGTTTCAACTCTACAGAGTGCAAAATACAGATATAATGTTTTCCATTGACAGATTTTGTACTGGGTATTTTGGTACATGCACATTAATATACACTTGCTCATTTACCAAACACTTTATGCTAATATTAGGGTCACGAAGATCACATTAAACACTGGGTGAAGCCGGAGTACACCCTGAACAGCTCACTAGACCACTGCAAGGCCAATACACAATCACACCTAGGCTTTGGAACAGTGTCTGTGTCTGTGGGCTGAGGGTTGAAATCAGAGTACCTGGAGGAAACCCGTGCAAGCATGGGAGGAACTTCACACAGGAACACCCTTGTTGAGCCCCGGAAATGGGAGAGGGGTGTTGTTGGGGTCTCTTCCCAGTTGGACATGCCCGAAACACCACACCCTGCCACCCTGCAAAGGAAGCTCATTTCAGCTGCAATACAATACTATGAATGTAATATGTTTATCATCATACACATAAAAATATAAAAGAAATGTAAAAATGCTTTTGGGGGTGAGTAGCCGCTTAATTCACTTATGCCTTGGGTCGGCCCTGAGCCCACGTCTCGCCTGAAGTCAGCTGGGATTGGCTCCAGCTTCCTCTGTGACCCTGACAAAAAAGCAGTATGCATAATGGATGGGTGGATCTAGAGATGGATGTCACAATGCCTGTTACGAACCAACTGATGAATGCAATTATATCGTACAAAGTCAAAAGGCCTTTTGTAATCACATACTTAAGAACATTAAATACTTCAAGTAAACTGTTTTCAGAGTTAATCACCTTTAATAAGCAAAGATAAAAGCAACACAAAACATGTTTTACAAGTGCTAAAGTTCTACACAGGAACTAGATATCATGGCTAAAAAAATAAAGGACCACGCACACTACGAGAACAAAAAACCAAGTAAACTGAAGCTAACTGAAGCCTTTATAGTGTGTGCAATCAGGGATAAACAGGAACAAGCGCAGTGTCGTGAGACCTGGTCACTGGGATCGGTGCAGGGGTTGCTGGGATGTGTAGACAACTCTGTCTTTCCAAATTACCATGTTTTGGTGACACAACAATTATCCGTTTTTCTGTAAATGCAAAACTGATGAAAGTGTAAAATAACCTTTTGTAATAAACCCACAACACAATTCATTCATTTATTCATTTACCAAACCACTTTATCCTACTACGGTCACAGGCAGGCTGAAGCCTATCTCAGCTGACTCTGAAAAAAAGGCAAGGTACACCCTGAACAGCTCATCAGACCATGGCAGAGCCAGCGCCTAGAGTACACAACCATTCACAATTAATCTCACACCTAGGGCCAATCTGGAACAGCCATTTATCCTAATGTGCATGTCTTTGGACTGTCTGAGGAAAACAGAGTACCCGGACGAAGCCCACCCAAACACTGGTGATATATATGATATGAAAACATATGATAACCCCACATGAAAAACAACATTTTTGCTGACTGAACAAGAATGGATCTAATCAGATCAGTTAGCTTGGTAGCTTCTGTTTAGTTTTAAGTAGCCCATAACTACCCCATAACCCAGTAACCACATTTAACCACACCAAATTTTTGCCATGAGCATCAGATATTTAAATGGGACAAACTATTGCTTATTTGTTTTTGTTTTTTTTGTTTGTTTTTTACAGTATAATTAAGAGTCTACTTATGCAATATCTCGCATGAGCAGGAGTGCTGTTGTACTGAATATCAGTATAGCTGCGATTTATCCATAGAAAATTTAAACTGATATTGCTTTTATGCAAAAGTTCTATAAACAGGAAAGTAATATTGAGTAAACATTATTTAGGATACAATACAGACTATTTATTTTTGCTCTGCCAGCACACTCAGTTTAGCCGTGATAGCCTTCAGTCCCTATGTGCATAACTGAGTTGTGTGTGTTTCTGTGAAACTCTTGCCAGTTCACTGGTTGTCCTTTCTCGGACCACCTTTGGTAGGTACTAACCACCGCATACCAAGAACACCCAAGACCTGCTTACCAGCGCATACCAAGACCTGCAGTTTTGGAGATAAATAGACCCAGTGTGTTGGCCCGTGTTAAAGCTACTCAGATTCTTTTGTTTGTCCATTTTTCCTGCTTCCATCCTATCAACTTTGAGAACTGACTGTTCACTTGCTGCCTAATACATCCCACCCTTGGTAGGTGCCACTGTTAGAAGATAATCAGTTATTCACTTCATCCATCATTGGTTGTGTTTTTAATGTTATGGCTGATCAGTGTAGCGTGTTGGGTTGTTGGTTAGCTAGAAAACAAATTTTTTCACCTTCATCAGACAAGCTTTTGTATTTTATAGAATGCCAAAAGTTATATTCATGAAAAATGTATTGGTTGCCTTGTCCAGTGATGATGTCATTAATTGTACTGTAGTAATCAGTTCAAGCTGGGAAGGGTTTTTTTATGTTGCAAAGACAGGCAGCAAAGAGATACACAGTGAAGAGTGTGTTTACGGTTAAAGGAAATATACTAGGCATCTTTGAATGCTGTATGGACAATTATAATGGTCTGGAACTTTTTTATATAGAGAGTGAACTGGGAATTAATTCACTGTGATTCATTTTAAAGATCGATTTTATTCCATTGCTTAAGACTACCCTCATTTCTTCTTTAACAAATGTATTTCTAAATAAATAAAAATATTAGATTTATTAGATTTTTTTAAATACATATTTTTCCATTTTATTTGGTATTTTGTATCTTTATAAAACAGAACAGCAAGTGTTAATATTATCTGACTAACCAGCTAGGCTCTAGCCATGATTTCTTTTGAAATGTGATCCATGCCATTTACTCCATCAACCCCGCCAACCCCTTTTGTAATTTCTGTGCATAATAGGAACTTACAGTAACCCCACTATATACTAGTACTGAATCATTTATGCAGTTCTTGGTGATCATCTGACACTCTCCAAAACAGCCTTAGTGCAGACTACAGTGTGAACACCATAAGTTAAATCATTTTACATGTAAACAACGCATCCACTCACATACTTACCAAATTCCATCCACCTATCCTTCCTCTGCCATTTCAGCACTTTCAGCACTTTCAGCAGTTTCATTTAAAAGCAGGGCAGGATAAGTTGCCTCATCAGTAGAATGCATGACTGTGTGTGAAAAGTCAACATGATTCTGACATGTCTTATCTGATGTCAATCTAAAAAGGATTTCCCATTCAATCAAAATCCTGAGGGAGTTCCTGGAAGTTTTGCAGCTCAGAACTCCTGGAAATATCAGTTAAAATAATCTTCAAATGAATCGTGGTCATTTTTCTTTTATATAGTGAACAACAGTGCATACTTTACAAGCCCTAAGAGTTCACCAATGTTTGAACCATATTCTGATTTGATAAACTGGGAAATTATGTCTTTCTGATGAAGCACCTGTAATGGGATACTTGGTTTCCTGGAATTAATTTAGCTCTGTCATATACCATAGAGAGAAATGATGGTGCGCCACTTCAGGCTCAGATATCATGACGGATAATGCTTAGTTGCATTCTTAATCATACTATATAGGTACGTGATGATTTATGAGAAAGTTGCCTTTTAAGCAGCTGTTTTCTTTTAATGTATTTATCTATCATTAATTGTCTATTATGAAATTTGAAACTTTATGTAAGGAATTTTTGCATCAGCAGGCCGAAAGATTGCTGAAAAACTGGGCTAATAATTCACAAAAGTTGCATTACATGCAGCATGTTACCATTTTAACTGATACAGCGCACCAGTATCAAACTACCTTAATCACACATGCTTAGAAAAAAGGGAAATGGTTGGTCCATACGGCATCTATAAAGTTTCTCTGTTAAAATGTACAACGGTTATGAATTCTAAATCTCAGGTAGAACCTATTAAGGTAAGTGCAACTCATTAAGGAATCACAGGAAGAACCTGGTTAGATATTTCTAATTTAGGAAACTTTTTTAATGAATCACAAGTAGAACACATTCAGAAATTTGAAATGAATTTTTTTGTTTGTTTTTGTTGGAAACCTTGTGTAAAACACTAGAACCAATTTCGAACAGGGGCAGAGGTGGTGGTTAAGGCTTTGGGTTGCCGATCAGAAGGTCAGGGCTTTAAGCAACGGTACCACCAAGCTGCCACTATTGGGCCCTTAAGGAAGTCCCTTAACCTTCAACTTCTCAGTTGTATAAATGTGGGGGGAAATGTAAGTTGCTCTGGTTAATAACGTCTGCCAAATGCTGTAAATTATACATAGTTAGCAATTGCAAGTAAGACTAATTAAAAAAAAAGAAACTATACAACACATTGATAGAGATTCCAAGTAGACCTAATTTAGGAATTGTTAGTAAAACTAATTTAAGATGCTATACAGATTTTTTTTGTTTTCTTTAGTTTTTTTTTAGAAAAATCACTTTAAACTTAGTAATCTGAAGTAGAACTGATGTAAGAAAAGACTTAATTAATTAATTAGGAAATTAATTAGAACTTAGATAGAAATCTCAAGTAAAAGTAATTTAGAATTTAGGATCTCTGAGAATATCACAGTATAAAAAAAAAATAAAAAATTCAAGGTGGACAAATTGTTTTGGGAAGGTGTGTACTACAAGTTTGATTGATCTTTTTGTAGGAATCGCAAACAGAAATTTTTACTTTCAAGAGAAACTTGCACTAAAATATACACAAGTATATGCTGAAAAGCGGGAGGTTTTTTTCCTTTGCTTTTTAAATTTGAACTGCCGAGGCCACGGTCATTTAAAAAAACAGCCCAGTCTCACACATGACACTAATTTACTAAACTAACTTTAATTTCATTCCATAAAAAATAAGCTGCAAATAAGTAACTACGTACATCAGTCTTTACTTTCCCCCTATTGCTTAATCGGAATTTCGTCTATTTTACATCTATGCATCTGTAATCTCTGTGAGTATTTTAAGATATCACATATTTCTGTGTTCCCACAAATCCTCAGCATTAATAGGTCTGCATTCCAGAGCGGAACGGTCCTTAGGGTCTTGCAGAGGGCTTAAGTGCAGGATGGAAGTCTGGATCTTGAAGTGTGTTCTTAGAAGTTGTTTCTGTAGTGTTGTTGTGGTGCAGTGACCTGATGAAAGGTTGGTCCAGAGGGAGTCTCAGGAAAAATAACATCTCCAGATTGTCACTGGTTGGAGCTTAAGGAATGTGTTCTTGTTACTGTCGCTGTTGACACATGCTTAATGATGGGTTGACACACAGGCAGTTTTAAAAGGGTTGTTTTGAAGTGTTTTGAAGAGCCTGGTGTTAATATAAGTAATGGTTTAATGTTCACAGGCTTTAGTTGTGGCTCCAGTGATCATGAGTTCACTCATAGCTCATGGTCACTGCTGTAAGGCTTTGGGGTTTTTTAATGGATAAAAGCCAACCAACAGAAATGTATGTCATTATTATGACTGTGTTGGTGCAGTTTTAAAACCTGAATACCACCATTATTTTTTTAAATTACTTTTATTTTGCTTATTTAAATTTTTGTTTTAACTTTTCTAGCAATTAATATCTATTCTATTTTATATGAACTATTCTTGCAAGTACTACTCTTTGTCAAATGAGTGAGTGTGTATTAAATGGATGAAAAAAAAATTCCTTTTCCCTTTTATATGTAATGGTTTGGGAGAAATGCCTCCAGAGAATTGTCATTTATGAATTCTTTTTATTCTCCTGTTCCCAGAAATGCTCAATCCATTTCTCACAAACTCTTACTCTTATTGCCAACATTATAGAATTTTTTTTGTAACGCATCTAATAATGATTGACGTACATACTTAAACGGTAATTCTGTGCTAAAGTGCTCGTTTGTTAAGCAGCTCAAAATGCGAAAAATGACCCATTGAGGACCTACTAGATTTATTTTTGGGTTTATTTGCCCTAAAATCAGTCTGATCACATCCTTGATGGAAAATTAGATAAATACGTGTGATGGTGACATAGTAGTCTCCTCTAAAGAGCCACATTTTTAAAAATGTCAGTGATATAGGGCACTGACGAGGAAAAAATTAAAGATCAACATTTGGCTGTTCAAATGAGAGTGAGATGAAAACAAAGTCAGTGACTGACGAGGCCATAACTCATCTTGTTCATCCAGGATGGAACAAAGGAGACTATGTGGACGCATTTTCCTGTGTGTGTGTGTGTGTGTGTGTGTGTGTGTGTGTGTGTATGTCTGTGTGTGTTATATTTTACTTTCATCATTACAAAAGTTCTTTGTATTCCTCTGTGTAACAAGCTGTTTTTGTTAGGTTTCAAATTGGTGCTGAAAACTACAGGCAATGTGAAATGCATTAAAAGGTCATAACTAAAAGAGTAAAAGAATGAAAAAGTCCTTTCCTCTTTTGTTTTCAGCCAAGTGGTTTATCTTGGAACAGAACGAGGGAACTCTTACACAGTCTACTACTCTCTCTGCTTCTTTGCAGCCAGCTTGCTTTCTAATTAAAACGGTATTTGAACATAAGAAAATAATTTAACCTTAGACTCTTTTTTCGTAATGGTAATAATGAGAAAAGCTGGTATGAGCTAATTGGCACTTCCTAAATGAGCTCATGCTAGGCTAAAAGTCGGTTCTGACTGCTTTTAATTTATTTTAGCCAGGTAGCACACTTGAAAATAAATTGATATTAACAGTTTAAATTAATCAATTTAATTTGAGGTGCATATGAACGATCTGCTCATGCTAAAATGTTTTGTTTCTCTTAGCCATGCTAGCAAATACAATTTAGCAGATATTGCTTATTTTCTCACACATAAAGAAGAAATAAATGAATAAATATAAATGTTTATTTGGGGGCAGTGGTGGCCTGGTGGTATTGTGATGGATTATTGATCCCAAGGTCGAGGGTTCGAGCCCCACTATCGGCGGGTTGTCACTGCTGTCCCCCCCAGTGCAGCTAACTGGGTTATTAAATCCCGGCCATGTCTCTCACTGTCTGTGGTGAGAGGAATGTAAAAGAACCATCGCTGATTTTCATCAAGAGTAGCCGCATAGCCGTCAGCCTGTATTTGCCCTGGCGAGCTGTCCAGGGTGTACTCTGCCCTCGCCCAGAGTTGGCTGAGATGGGCGCCATATTTTCCGCAAAATGTATTAAACTAATAAAGTCATTAAAGATATTAACATCCCCATCCACTTAAACTTCCTCTTATCACCTTTTCTTCAGGCCAGGAAATGTAAACATGTCTATCATTAGAGGATGATATAGGACACTCGATATGTCTCATTTTATAGCTGCCTCTTTGAAGTTGTTTGGGTATTTTTGGCTATATTTAATTTTTTATTTTTTTTTTCCTGTGTTCCTCGCAGGGCCTTCATCAGTCATAAGCAATGACGATGACTCAGCGAGTCCTCTTCATCACGTTTCGAACGGCTCCAACACTCCGTCATCATCAGACATGAACGCCGACGCCGTAATCATCGGCATGACCAAGATCCCGGTCATCGAGAACCCGCAGTACTTCCGCAGCACTAGCAGCCTGCTCAAATCCGACACCTGTGAGTTGCTAAGAAGTCTTGCTATTGCCTCTTGCACACACACTTGCCTGCTCCATGTTCCTGCTCCACTCTGGTTCCTTTTAATATTGGGTTATGGTGTGCAGTAAGTTACTGTAGATCAATGCAGCCTCATCATCTAGCCCACACTAATGTAATCGTCTGACTGGCTAGTTTTTCTTCAAAAGCATTCCTTAATAACATCACGGATAAATCTAGGTTCTCTCTTCCTCTCCCTCTCTCTCTCTCTCTCTCTCTCTCTCTCTCTCTCTCTCTCTCTCTTTCGCTGGCTCGCTCTCATCCCCTCACTATCTACGATGGCACATTTAGCTACTAACTGATCCGCTCTTATTTCCATGCTGCCCTCACTCTGCTAGGGACAAATGAGTTTTCTTGAGCATCTTTTCACTAAAAACCCTAATCATGTATAACACTCTCATGGTTCTCGGGCAGGTGTGGAACAAATCAAAGGTACCTTTAATTCTTTCCCTAGCCACACACACATGCCCACGCACACACATGGCACCGAGTTCCTCTGCTCCCTCTAGTCACCGGCCTAACCCTAACCCTAACCCTAACCCTAAGCCTGGTAATCCGATACATAATCGCATGTTAACTTCAATCTCGACCATTCAATTCAATTCAATTTTATTTGTATAGCGCTTTTTAAAATTGACATTGTCACAAAGCAGCTTTACACAGTAAATTAACCACACTGCCACTGCAACACCGTTAATTGTTTGTTAATCGTTAAATGTTAAATGTTAATTAGTTTTATCTCTTAATCATTAAATGGCGATGTTGCAGTTAAGAATTCATATGTAAAGTAGGTGTGTGTGTGTGTGTGTGTGTGTGTGTGTGTGTGTGTGTGTTTTAGTTGTCCAGCACATTAAGAGGCACAACATTGTGCTTAAGAGAGAACTCGGTGAAGGGGCCTTTGGAAAAGTGTTCCTCGCTGAATGTTACAATCTTTCACAGGACCAGGACAAGATCCTTGTGGCAGTCAAGGTTAGCATTGTAATCTTAAAGCTGTTTATAATGCCATCATAAATGTAAAAAATATATATTGCTAGCTGCTGTTGTTAGTTCTGCTGATCATTTCACACAACAGTTGTTACAGATTGTTTAAAAAATAATGCCAAAAACCTACCAAAAGAAAACCATAGCCATAATTTCACCACAGTTTCCCGAGTTCATGTAGTTCATCTAATGTAGATGTTGTTCTGTAGCTTTCGTAGAAGTATTGTAGTCTTTACTCATGGAGCTAAATGCACAATTGTTATAATTGCCCCATTCCCACGATTATATTGTGACCCAAATTGCCACCGAAATAAAATCTAAGAGTGTTAATTGGGTCATACGGCTCCCTCCAGAAGATTCACCAAATTTTCACCAAATTTACAAAAAAGACTTTATAGTTATCTTATTCAACAACAAAAAAAAACAATTTTTAGTTGAAGTATTTTACGGTAAAGACATATATATTTTTATTTTAGAGAATTTTAAATAGATAAATTCCTAACACCAAAGCAAATCCTTGGATCTTCTATTGATTATTTGATTGTAAGAATGTTTAATTTGTTTAAGTTAATAAAACTGCTTTAATTCTTTCTTTCCAGTGAACATAATTAGAATACCCCCTCTCAGCGAAATATTCAGTTCGACTGTTAACTAACAGGGTGACTAATCACACAAAATCTTCATGTTATTGTATGATTGGGTATTATATCTTGTGTTTTTGTCTGTTGTGTTCATAAAGACCCTAAAAGAAGCGAGCGAGAACGCTCGCAAGGACTTCCACCGTGAAGCTGAGTTGCTGACCAACCTGCAGCACGAGCATATCGTCACCTTCTATGGCGTGTGCGTGGAGAGCGACCCCCTCATCATGGTGTTCGAATACATGAAGCACGGAGACCTCAACAAGTTCCTCAGGCATGTTCAGTACAAAGTCCATTTGATTTGCATATGAAGATCTTTGTTTAGAAGCTACACGTAGATTTCTATTTCATCATGAATAAGTAACCCAGAGGCAGTGAGACACCCCCCTGAAGTAATGCTAGAATGAAACGAGACTTAAAGGGAACTCTTCCTTTTCTCGGAGACACCAGATTATAATGAGATTATTAATAATTACAGTAGGCAGGTCTTCAAAACAATTAAACAGTAGTAGGTGTTTTCATACTGTGAAAAAGGATCAAGTGAGCAGTTTTTAGGTATAAAATCTACAGTATTCAGGTAAGATGTTTGACTAAAGCTCTGTTGTTAAACTGTTTGGTAAACTGTTTGCTTTGTGCACATTGTTACCTATTTTAATTATAACCACTTAGATGTATCGGAGACTGTCACTGTAATAAATAAATAAATAAACCATAATAATTTCTTCCCTAATTTAGTCATATCCAATTTCCTCCCTATTACATAAAACCACCACCATCCAGGAAGTGGTGTAATCATTCATGATCCATTTTCTGACCTTTCCATGATTCTGCCACCTGCATTTTTACGATTTTACGATACGGCTGCTCATGCACATTCAGGGGTGGCCTAACACTCAGAGGTGAATCGTTATCCGCCCCTCTGTATGAAGAAGCTCATACACATCTATGGTTGTCTGGTGATCGCTGTAAGTAATGCTGATTATTTGAAAGTAGCGCGCACGGAAGCCCCGCCCCTCAAACCGCCGAACCCAAAACTCAAAAACAGTGACAGTGAGAGTTGAAACTGAAAATCACATCATCGAAAGACAACTAACAACTAAAGACATGTTAAGCGTAAAGAAATGATGTCAACAAGTAAAAACACTGTCAGAATTATTAACTGTTTGAATTGAAAGTTATTGTTTTCTTAATATATGTATTATATTTTTATTCTCAATATTTTTCAGTACCAATGCTAATTTTTCAGAACTTTTCAGAACTAATTTAATACCAGTTTTCCTATTTTATTTTAAATTTAAATGTTCCGAAGCCGGGCGGCCCGGTGGTGTAGCGGTTAGCACGTCCACCTCACAGCAAGAAGGTCCTGGGTTCGATTCCCAGATCGGGCGTTTCTGTGTGGAGTTTGCATGTTCTCCCCGTGCTTGCGTGGGTTTCCTCCGGGT
>JBCNYG010000012.1:9422575-9433263 GCA_039654305.1 Porochilus rendahli | reverse complement strand
GAGGTCTTTCACTATCTTCCTGGCTTTGGTCCAGCACCGCTTGCTGTAAATAGTGTCCAGGTCAGTAAGCTCCAAACAGATGGTACGCTCTGCTGATCTGATTTTCCAAACCATTTAATCCTATTAGTTGTGGGGAGGTTGGAGTCTATCTCAGCCAACTCTGGGCAAAGGGGAGGGTACACCTGGGAAAGTTTGCCAGTCCATTGCAGGGCCAACACAAAACCATTCACATTCTTATTCACAACAAACTCACACCTGTTGCCAATTAGTCTAATGTGCATGTCTTTGGGCTGTGGGAGGAAATCAGAGAAACCATTTGGTAAATATAACTGAGCAATTGAGGGTAAAGGGCCGTACTCAAGGGTCCAACAGTGGCAGCTTGGTGGTAACCCCGAACCTTCAGATCACTAAACCAGAGCCTAAACCAGTGATGCAAAGGAAACTAACACAAGCACGTGAAGAGCATGTAAACTCCTCACAGAAATGCCCGAGCCAAGCCCGGGACCCAAACACATGACCTTCTTGCTGTGAGGTGGATGTGCTAACCACTACGCCACCATGCCGCCTGTCCTTGCTTGTATTAATTACTTATTAGCATTATTAATTGTAATTACTAATTAGTGTTACTAGCTTTTTCAAACGATCACGTATAACATCAGCGGTTCCTTCTGGCAACATCAGTCCATGCCCGTTTTCAAAGTGTGCGCTGGTGTTAAAGTGTTAAAACTCGAGGCATGCTCAGAGTGATGTTGCCTTTCTGATTGGCTGTTCATGCCTGGTAGAGAAGGGAATTTGTTGGATTGGCATGTATAGCATAAAATATCATCTGCAAGTGTTGAGCAGCACAAACAACAAGTGCAGAAATTTGCAGAAAACATTTATTTTTGTTCCTAAACCAACTGACGGCAGGCAAGCAGAGTTGACAAAGCGTCTGCTGCATAAGCCATTTTAAATCTACCGTCACACACATCTCTGGCAGCATTAGGATTCACCGTTTCCCGCCCAACACGTTGACGCCACTTCCTGGGAAAAACTGCTAATTCCAGCAGTTCAGCACACTGCTAGTAATCCACAGAATAAAGTGCTTTTTATGTTCATTTATGTTAAAATAAGCGTAAACATATTATATACACACAAATTCTGCTGTAAGGATGAACAATACTGGTACTATTTAAATCTCTGTGGGAAATTGCTGTTTTGTAAATCAGAAAAAAAAGATTACGACAAAAGCAGGCATCTGCTTCATGTCTGTAGATCATGAGTGTTAGAAAGAAGCTACACAGATTTAGGCACTGAATACAAGTCATAATCAATAATCCTCCATATATTTTGTCCACTTTTACTGAGCGTAGTGAATTAAATAGAAAAAGCATCCCAACTTCAAGTAGCCTCCTGTTCCGTGTGTGTGTGTGTGTGTGTGTAGCCCCATATTCTCTGCCAGTAAGTCTTTCTCAGATTAAAAGGGATTGAGGGTGACATGGATGTGGTGGTGGGGTATATGAACAGGAAAAGGGGCAGTTTCTATGGTAACGGGAGAGGAAGGAGGCATAAGCACCAGAAACCAAAACTGAAAAAAGTCATTAAAGAACTCTGATTAGTATTCACCTCCCCATGCAGAGGGTACAGAGAAAGACAAAGAGGGAGAGGGACATATGTATGGATGGATGTAGAGGCGCTGGAAAGGGAAGAGAGAGTGAAGGGAGGTGAGGATACGAAGAAAGAGACAGGAGGAATGCGGGAAGATCAAAGAAGCACAAAGCCGTCATGAATATTTCTGTTTTTACATGCGTGTCTGCGTGCTCTGTTTTATGTCACACAGATGATTCAGCCGGACGCTTGGTTTATTAATGAGCATGTTTTAAAGCGGCAGACGGCACAGAGTTCACGCAACTCACATCTCCAAGGACTGATCACGTGATCATACACCAACTCATGCACAAACTTGGGCGCTTTTGTGATTGTAATGCTGTTTGTGTGTGTGTAAGTGTGTGTGCCTCAGGCTCATGATTGATTAGCCCTATAGAACATCAGTTTCCATAGAAACAGCTGCTCTGAAAAGCCAGCGGCTGAGGGACGACGTCTCGCTGTGTAAGCTGGTTGTGTAACACACAAATCTGGCCTTAGGTGGCATTTTGATGGAGCCTCATTAGACTCCTATTGCATAATTACTGTGACGGAGTTTATGAAGCTTTATAAAACACCACACCTGACCATATAAATCCCTGTAAACCTTGTATCAAAAGGGATTTACCATTATGTCATAGCAGATCCCGCATACAGCCTTTTTAAATTAGATGATATCAAACCAGAGGAACCTTAAAAGGCTTTAAAAATAATAGTTTTGAAAACAGTGCAGAGATGCTCATTATCTTTTTTGGCCCAGAATTCAACATTCTCTGCAATTGACAGGAAGGTTTACGGGAAACATACTTCCTGAAGTTTCTTTTCCTGCCCTTATGTTTGTGCTGCATTACAATATTTAGCAAACTAGAACTGATACTTTTTGGACAGTGTGAGAGATCTTAAAAATATGAGAGCATTGTTGGGTCACCGGTATACGTTAATGTGCTTGCTCTAACAAGTTGAACCAATCAGCCACAACCATAAAACTACTGACAGGTGAAGTAAATAACATTGAGTATCTTGTTACAGTGGCACCTGTCATGGGGTAGGATATGTAACACGTAAGGTAAGGTGGATATCACTAAACATTCCCCGATACAAATTGTGAAGGTGAATGACAAAAAAACCCAACAACACACAACAAGACTTATGGTTTATTTTTATGTATTTTTCTTTTTTTATAACAGATGCATCAGCTCCATGTGCATGGGCGAGCGGTTGCATAAGAGCTGTGTAGCGGCGTCTCTTTAACTCTCTTTAAGAGTTTGGTACACACTCTGTGGAACCATAAATAAAAGCAAACTAAAAGAATTCGAGATTTTAGTTGTTTATTTTTTCATTATGTATCCATGACAAGGCCGGTCAGGTTAGCTCTAAGCTAAGCTAAGAACTGTGTGGCTAACAGTGCCTATTGAAAGCCTACTTATTAATAGTTTACTAAATTCTACACAGAAATGTAAGTAACCCATGTTCCGCAAAGGTGATGTATATACTACAGACAAACTCAGGAAAGGAATTTAGATTTTTATGGTTAATCTTTCCATTTTAATGTGTGATAATGATGACATCACTTGCTCCATGTGACCATGAAAACTGTGTGTCTGTTGTTTTGATTCATACATTATCCACTCCGAATACTCACTCACTCACTGCCTCATTTGCCAAACTGTTTAATTCTGTTAGGGTCGCTGGGAGACTGGAGCCTATCACAATCAACTCTAGGCGAAGGCCGGTACACCCTGAAGTCGGTACATCACCGGCTCGCCAGACCATAGTGTAGTAACTCTAACACTTAAATATGCACCTGACAGCCAGTCAGCCTAATGTGCATGTTTCTGGAGTCTGGGAGTAAACCAGATACTCACGCAAGCACGGGGAGAACATGCAAACTCTACACTAAAATGCCTGAGCGTCAAACCCAGGACGTTCTTGCTGTGAGGCAGATGTGCTAACTACTACGCCACCGTGCCATCCCCACTCGGAATAGTGTTAGGGTTTGGCCTCTCGCTGTAGTGTTTTAGTAGACTGTCTTTTTAGAGACTCTCCCACTCAGTAAAGCCTTCAGCCTCTGTGGGCCTGGTGAGAAAGCTTAAAAGCTTTGGTCCTTAATATTTGATGAGTCCAGCATGTTAAAACAATTAATATGAGGCTAATCCGCATACTGCCCTGCAAATACATAATTAATATTTCAAAGCCAACGCATTATGATAAAGCCAGTAAATGAAGAGATGGGCTTTGGGGTTGCATTGTAGGCCAGTTTGATTTCCCTGGAGTTTGCAGCACTCTGAAAGTTACCATTACTTTAGGAGCAGCTTGGTAAACACACAGAATTGCATCTTTAGTGTCTGAAGGGGAAGGGAATTTGTGTGTTTTATGGATATTAAGAGTGCTTGCACATTGTGTCAAATAGCAACACTGCCCATGAAAGGGACTGTGAGTGGGAATTGTTGTTACTTCCACCCAAAACACAGGTCTGGTAGAGATATTTAATGACTGGTGTTTGTGAGTCCATTCAGTTTTTTTTTTTCATTTGTATAGCACTTTTTACAATTGACATTGTCGCAAAGCAGCTTTATATAGTAAAAGTAATTTAAAAAGGAACTGAAACTTTTTAAATTATTCCTTGATTCCTTTGATTCCTTTTTAAATTAAAGGCAAGGAAAATCTCCCTCAGTTGACACAAGAAGGAAACCTTGAGAGGAACCAGACTCAAAGGGAAACCCATCCTCATTTGGGTGAAACTATAAAATACAAACCATATAAGAGAAACTTCATTACAGTCCAACATGCATCGTGTCGTGTTGAAAAACGAGTGCCGATCGCCATGACATCACTACGAGACACCTAAACGAAACCATATATGGATTTTCAAATGTGTGGCGGTGGGAGGTTGAGCGGCACCTTCCCTTCCTCCTGAAGTGCCCTTGAGCAAGGTACCTAACCCCCAACTGCTCTCCGGGTGCCCCAGTGCGTGTGGCAGCCCACTGCTCCGAGTGTGTGTGTGTGCTCACTGTTTACGTGTGTGTGTAGGCAGTAACCTATGAACTTAAGCGACCCTGGAAGGTCAAACCCCATTCTTCCTGTAAATCTTTCAAAAGAGAGAGGTGTTTTTTTTAATAAGTCCTCTTCACATGCTATAGTACATGTAGTAAAATTAGCACATCAGTAATTAAAACTAGTACTTATTTATGGCTTTTTGTTACATTATCCATGATATATGATAGAGGTACCTTACACTGTATAAGTGCCTCTCCAGTTTGTGTCAGTGTTTGTGTCAAGCTTTATTGTCAATAGAAATAACTCTTTAGCCATTGCAACTTTAGACAAGAAGTGATGTGTTTGCAAATGAATCCTGAAGTACGGATTTTATGATTTCAGTTCACTATTCCTCTTTTTTTGAAACCTCTGACCTTTTTAATGTGATAATTACAGGTGGGCGGCCACACAATGCTGCCGATCCGCTGGATGCCTCCGGAAAGCATCATGTACAGAAAGTTCACCACCGAGAGTGATGTCTGGAGTCTGGGAGTGGTGCTCTGGGAAATATTTACCTATGGGAAACAGCCCTGGTACCAGCTCTCCAACAATGAGGTAAACACTCTCATAAACATACATTTGCTTATTTTTTATGTAAAGCTGCTTTATGACAAACAACTGATGTGTTAGAAAACTCAGTAAAAAAGCTACAGCTATTCAACAGACCTTTGGAACTTAACGTGAGCCTTTCTGACCTTTGCCCTGTTGTCCCTTGACAGGTGATTGAGTGCATCACTCAGGGTCGTGTGTTGCAGAGGCCGCGCACCTGTCCAAAAGAGGTGTATGACCTGATGCTGGGTTGCTGGCAGAGAGAACCACACTCTCGCCTCAACATCAGAGAGATTCACAACCTGCTGCTCAACTTGGCTAAGGCCTCACCAGTCTACTTGGACATCCTGGGCTGAGAAAGTGTGTGTATGTGTGAGTGTGTGTATCCCAAACTGCACACTATTTTCTTTCTCTCCTTTACTTTTCTGTCTCCTCCCCTTTTCCCATCCACCCTGCTCCTCGTCCCCTAAATGTTTAGTGTGGTAGGCAGCAGGAGCTTCATTTATCAGTATAATTACAGAAGGAGTGAAACATGACGCCAAAGACCTTCCATACTGTTGGACCACTCCTCTACTGGGCAGACACTTATTGTACAGCTACTAGACATGTTACTGTAAATATCTCCAGAAATGCATCCTTTCCAGGACTTCCGGAAAGCCCCCTCACAACGTTCTGCTTTCTTTATGAAACGTGGAAATTACAGAGACTGTGCCCGATAGGGAAGGATCCAAAAGGATCCCCAGCCTGATCCCTTCTCAACATGTGCTAAATACATATGTAATAAATACGGTTATAACACAAGACATTTTTTGACAAAAGCATGGAAGGATAGGTATTGTATCCCAGTCTGGTTTTACATTTTAGAGATTTTTACCGAAATTTGTTCAGGATTGTCATCCTTTGGGCACCGAGAGCTTTCAATATTGTCCTCATAGTGAACTACATTGAGGGATGTTGAGTCATTTGAGCCAAGGCCATGCCCATATTTCAATATGGTTAGTGTGCATTTTGGACAAGAGCCCAATTACCCAGAGTGGCAGATTATGATGGGGTAGGCTAAATTACGACCCCCCACCCCACCCCACCCCATCCTCCCTTGAATTATCAGAATTGAGGCAGTGATAAAGTACTCAAGCTGGAAGCACGCAGCTGTTATGCTGTAATATATATTTCATTACAGAACTAATGTCTGCTATTAGCACCTATTCCCCACAGACTCATACAGAACACAGATGGGATGAAAGGAAAGAGGGGGCAAAAATTATTTTCCAAACCGAATGACGAGTATATTTATGGTATTGTTACACAAGCCCCAGATTTCTATTGTCCAGTGCACTTTTTAATAAGAACAAGACTCTTGAGCAACTCTTCAGACTCTTCAGCAACATGAAGCCCATTGTTAGTCATTTATTTATTTATTTATTTACTTATTTATTTAGTGGTATCATGCATCTCTGGTTCATTATTATAAAATTCCTAGTAGGATAGGACTTTTGAAAACTTGCATAACAATGAGTGCAGGAAAAGAATGTATAGGTTTGCACACATGTACACCTTCTGTAATATACAGTATAAAATATATATATATATATAATATATATATAAACACACATATGGATGTGTTGTAAGTCACTGAATCCTGAATTGTGTATTCCTTTTTCATTTTGTTAAGTGTTACGTTGTAAAATGTATTTAATCTGATGTATTTGTTTATTTTTGTAAGTTCTGCTAATTTATTTTTCCTACTTTCCAGAATAACTGTACAGAAGTGCAAAAGTTTGACCAAAAATGCTACTTCATCCAACGTTTTTCTTATGCTAGTCAATTTATTTCATGATTCAAATGTCCAAGTGAATGTACAGAGGTGCGAGAAGCTACCAGAAACTATTAACATCGCTGACATTGAAACAAGAGCTAATAAGTTTATGTTAGCATGTTCTCGGCTAATTAGTTTGGTTTAGCGATATGAATATTTTTGGTCCTTTTTTTCCAGGCCAGCATGTTCTAACAGGGCTTAACACAGACAAAAAGATGAGGAATTCTATGTATTGTAAAAGAATAACGGCGATACTGTTTTGAAGAATGATGCTAGTATGAATCAAGCTAACCGCAACATTTCTAATGTATAGTGGAACAGAAAACTGAATACATATCAACCAACCATGAGTAGTGACCAGACAGAAGTTTTCAGGATGCGCTTTAATCTTTGTGTTTATAAGCTACAACACAAACCTGAAAGTTAGTGGGTGAAAGTTAGCCGTTAACTGGTATGAGGGAGAATGGCGGCCATGTTGCTTTTTCAACATTGAGGTTGCTTCTGGAAAAAAAAAAAGTACACTACATATAAGTGGTTTGTTTTAGACACCCTGAATCACTTCTATCCTCTTTAATTAAAAAAGGAGCAAAATGATAAAAATAATAATAATGATGATGATAATAATAATAATAATAAAGTCTTGTATTTTAGCAGGTTTGTTTATAGTTTGAGTCAGTGGTGTAAGACTCTATTCCTGGTGGGCCACAGCTCACAGAGATTTGTCTTTTTCCACGACTAACATCATGTTACTTAATCAGATGTGTTCCATTTGATATGCAAGGCTGTGGCTCCACAGGATTAAAGTCTGACGCACGTGGTGTAAACGGCTACATTCTCAAAAGCAAAAACCTCATCAACAGTGACATTACTGTTACAATACGTGTATTCATATGATCAAATGGGCTCAGTGACGTTGAGCCACTCATGATGCATTGTATTTAATAAAAGTGTCATGCCTTACCAAATGTGTGTAGGCGTACGTGTGTGTGTGTGTGTGTGTGTGTGTGTGTGTGTGTTCAGTGACGGTAAATCATTTTCGTCAATATATGTATGCACTAAAGGCCTAAATGACATGGCTGGAACTTATTGATTGAAAATCACTCAACAGCTTGACAGACCGTTTTTGTTCTTTATATATCATGGACTGGTGACCAAAAGTAGCAGATTAAAAAAACAACTGTTAGTTATATGACCAACATGACTATTAATGCTCCATTCAAAATCTGGGAACTGTAAATAGGTCATGTGACACTGTAGGACACTCATTGGACATGCTCAGGTGAACATGAAAATATAAAAAAGAACACAAATAGTCAAAGGTAGTGAGCATGGGCATTTTTTATTTATAGCCACCTGCTAGCTTGGCTAAACTAAGCTTTACTTTCTTATCTCTAAAACATCGTAACTTTCCACTGCTACAAAGTACACTGGAAATCAGCTCCCCTTTTCTTGCTCAAGTATGACAGACATTAATATCATGAACAAATAGAAATAAAAAAGAAATAGAAGCAAATTTCAAGGCTTGATATTTGAATACTTTCTTGAGAGACTTTAGTATCATAAGTCATGTCCAAAAGGAGGAAACATACAGTTTCACTTTTTATTACAATGTGGAATAATTCCTGCATGTAGCCTTGCACCCTCAAAGCTTCAGAGCTCTGGCTCCAAACAGTCGTATAAAGAGCTCAGTGGTCCGAACTCCAAACATGCCTCATGTGGTGTTATTCCATAAAAAGCTTAAAGGTTTTTAAAATAATATAACCATATCTATGTTTTATGGTATGTCTACTGACCTTTTATGGCGTTCTCCTGAAATCCCAGCACCAAGGTCTTCCTGCTGATCAAAATCTTGTGCTGTTGCATCAGTGAATGGGAGTTCAATGCAAGAATGTGATTTCATGGTGGAACAATGTGGTTTCTAGTCCCTCTTTATTCCTCCCAGGTCAAAATATATATACAGCAATGTGTTTTATATAAATGTATGTACACACAGACCACAGAGTATATTTTTATAGTATATGTACAAATAAGTACATGAAAAATGCTGATTGTTGCAGCATGAGATGGGATATCATTGTTAGAGTCATTGCCATGGTATTTGGACTCTGGAGATGTAACTTCTGAAGGAGAACTAAAAGATTATTTAAGAACTGATCATAGAAAAAATTTTAAAAATAAAGTCAAGAGTAAGACCATATCAAAACCCCATAAAATTCCAATGCTATGTACATGCATGATAGCTAGCTTTTACAAAAACATATGAAAGTATATTCTAGAGTTGGAAATGTGTCTCTCATTTCATTTGCTGAGCTGCATAAAATGTACCAGTATTGGACATCCTTACAGCATAATTTGTGCATATGCAATACATTTAAGCAATACAGACACTAATTTTAACATAAATGACAATACAGCACAAAACTGGGTGATTTTATCCGATGGACTACCAGCGGCGTGCTAAACTACAGACGTGGCAGACGCTTTTCCCAGGAAGTGACATCAACATGTTGGGTGGGGTTGGCGTCTCTAGCGGAGACAGTAAAACTTACATTCTAGTGACTGTGAGGGCGAGAATGCTGCCAGAGATGTCATGACTGTAAATCCAAAATGGCTTATGCAGCTAACGTTTTGCCAACTCGGCTTTCCTGTCGTCAGTTGGTTAAGGGACAAAAAAATAATTGTTTTTCGTGATTTCTGCGCTTGTTGTTTGCAGCTGAATACTACCCAATAATGTGTTTTACTACATGGGTCAGTGACGGAGCCCAGCCAAATTCAACGCATTGACGTCACCACCAGGCTGGAACAGTCATTCAGAAAAGCGACATGTCTCTGAGCATGCCTAGAGTTAAAACACTTGCTTACACTTTGAAAACAGGCATGCACTGATGCTGCCAGAAGGAAATGAATGTTGAGTGAAGGTGGGGTGCAACCTGAACAGCTCACCAGGATGGGAGGAAACTAGTGTACCTGGAGGAAACCCACAGGCACGTGGAGAACAAAAAACCTTGACATAGAAACAGCCACACTGAGCCCGAGAATTGAACTGAGGATCTTCTTGCTGTGAAGCGGACGTGCTAACCACTACACTACCGTGCCACCCCAGAAAGGTGTAATTCTGATAAATGATAGCTAATGCTAGCACTGGGTATGCTTCAGAACCCACAGTGATGTATTCAGTAAATCATAAACAGTCACTCAGTTATCCAGTGTCTCTGGTTTCCAGCGTAGTACTGTATCATAGATGTTAACCTTCTGTTATATTTTTATGTGCTGATGTTTAATGTAGCTGAAAGATGGTAGAAGCTTTGTCTGCTGGCTGGCATCCAGATTTCTAACTAACTCAAAGTATAAAGCTTAAGAAAGAACATAACCGATCATGCAAAGCCTTTTAACTACAAAGCAGACTCAGACTCAGTTTGGTCTGCATTTCCCCTCTGACCAGTCAGACGGGTTTTTGGAATGCTGCACTGTTTATAAACCATTCCTAAAGAAATGCTGTTCGTTTCTAGCCATAGAACAATACGATAGTGTTATTCTCCATGCAAAGCTTTTCCTGTGTTTTGAAAAGCCCCACTATCAGCGGGTTGTCACTGCTGTCCCCCCAGTGCGGCTAACTGGGTTATCAAATGCCGGCCGTGTCTCTCACTGTCTGTGGTGAGAGGAA
>JBCNYG010000012.1:9395072-9407489 GCA_039654305.1 Porochilus rendahli | reverse complement strand
GGCTCTTTGTGTAATATTACGTAACTGAAATGATCAATGCAGAGGCGGACGTTGTGCAACAAGTATAATGGAGGATAGATGTTGATGTTGCTTAAACATCAATTCAGAAGATGGATAAGATCTGGAAGAGCGGAGCTGTCAATAATGACCTCAAACTTCGACTGGCTTGGTCTACTGCTGCCTTTTCCATTGGTATTATGGAAGGGAGGCATGGACCATCTCCAAGAAAGTGGCAGAAAAGATCAGTGTTTTTGAGATGTGGAGCTTTAGATGGCTGCTGTGAGTCTCTTGAAGGGACAGGTGTTCCAACCAGTGGGTGCTTTAACAACTTATAACAAAGAGGATGCTCTTTCAACAAATTGTCAGAAGAAAACTGGGATTATTTGGCCACTCCAAACGACACGCAGGCCTTTAGAAAGCCATCATCCAAGGCAAAGTAGAAGGCACTTGCAGAAGGGGATGACCCACAATAGCATGGCAATCAGACATTGAGCAATGGCTGGGTTGCAGTATGCATCAGGCATCCCAACTGGCAGCTGGTCACAGCAGCGTGTCTTCAACCACCTAACATACATGGGCTGTTTCACAATCACTCTTTGGGTTCATACTATTTGGGTTCACAAAAGCTCAAAAATAAAACTCCTAGTTTGTGTGGTTTCTTGCTACCTGTCAACACCTTATAAGGTTTCATGGTGTGTAAATTACACTGGGTGAGAGTATAACAGGTACAGGATCTCTAGAATAAGTACATCTGCTTGTAGTGTATGCAAATTGTAAAGAATTCACATTTTTAAGAATAAAATCTCACTAAACACACTATCTGAGCAGGTTTCATGCAACATTAGATGTATATATTATTAACTGCAGTAACAACCACATTAGTGACAATCATTGTGGTTTTCCGGAGAAGACACCTTTTGACAAATGCTTATCAAGCTGATGTGGGACTCTGTACAGAAAGTAATTCACATCCAATCACAATTATATCTTTCAGAAAGCTATACAGTACTATGCTGCTTTAGAAAACACAATTAATATCTAAGAAAAAAGCACTTCTGTCCACCACATCATGTCTACTTTCCGGAGAAGACATTTTTGACAGACAAAGGATCCCGACAAAGCCACTTAGGTTATAAATAGAGCTTACAAGCAGCAGATCTTTCTAGATAGTATGAAAATACCCCTCCAAAAGTAAAAGTTTGTTAGTAATGTGGAGGCAATTCAGAATTTTATCAGGTACAAGCTACTATTTTTATTACAGTGGAGAGAATTGAATTCTGTATTTTTATAAGATTACTTCTGTAAGATTTCACTGGTCTAGCAGGGACTGCTCTTCCTCTATACAACAATAAACAAGAGACAGTCATAAAGTATGCTAGTGCCTTCTTAAAGGGGTCCCTTGTATAAGGGGATATATATGACCATGAAACAGCCCTTATACATAACTGAACCTCACATTATAATAATATTCAATAATTTACATTGTAGGATTAAAAAAATATAACAAAAATAAATAGAAAATTCTAAAAACATATGCTATTACCAGAAGGTTGGGGTGCACACAGAATTGGTTAAACCCATGCTTTATTAAATTAATTATGAAATGCTGTAATGCTGTATATGACATGTGGTAAATAAAGTACATTTAAACACGCTGAATAATGAGTGGATGACTTGCAACTCACTCTGTGTGGGTATGACTGTTGTACCTACTTGCCATTGATGACACCATCTGGGTTGAGCATAGGGATGATTTTGAAGATGTAGCTCTCTCGAAGGCTATGTGCCAGAGGACTGGAGCTCATCAGGAACTCCAGCGTACCCTTCATCACCCAGCTGGCGTTGGTCTCCCCGGGATGAACACGTGCCGACAGGAACACGAGTGGCCGGTTCCCTGCACACGCCACAGCCCTCAGGTTCAAGTTTTGATCATGTTTGGTTTTGTTCATAGCAACGCGTGTACAGATTGAGGCGAATACACCAAATACGGATTTAACGTAATATTTCAACGGCATTACAAGTAATATTTGAAAATTTGTGCGTTCATTGCTGAAGATTCAAGAAATGGCTCAAGTGTGTGTTTATTTAAGAGCGTGTGTCTGTATGAGAGAAAGCGTGTTTGTGTGAGAGGGTATTTGTATGAAAGAGACTGTGTGTGTGTGTGTGTGTGTGTGTGTCTGTGTGAGAGAGAGAGTGTGTGAGTGGGGGTGTGGTGTTTGTGCGTGTGTGTCGTACTGAATTGGCAGACGTGGTCGATGCTGGAGGACTCCGGCATGGCCGTGATGGTCAGCAGAGGGCAGTCGTTTCCACCGACCGTCTCGCAGAGCTGCTGTTGTCTGTAGTAGATATGAGGAGTGCACAGAGCGCGCAACTTCTGCAGATGCATCTGACACACACCAACAGCACACATCACATCACGTCACACAGCGTCTCACACACACTACACATATAGAATGCACAGAATTCGACTAAAGGTCAGGTGGGTAAGATGATACCTTTAGGGTCGAGTAGGTGTACGGGTAATGATAGGCAAAATAACAGACATCATCCTTGTGGTGAAAGGTCATGGTAAAGGTGATGGTGTAGTAGGATTTGCCCTTCTGACCCCCGGTTGCAATGGAGCTCCTTGAGAAATGGTTCCTGTTAAGGCAGGAAATAGATTACAGTATTGGGATAAGGTTTTACACAGAGTTTTACAATTTACCTGTCATTATATTTAAATTTCCTATCGATGATTATAGGCGGAGCTTGTACCGGTTCGTCATGGTGAAGCAGGAGCTGAGCCAGAAGGCAAAGCTTTCAATTTACTAGTCGATTAATGTTCCTACCCTCACCTGTGATCACAAGCCTTGAGTAGTGACTGATAGAACAAGATCGCGAATACAAGCGGCTGACATGAGCTTCCTTCACAGCATGGCAGGACTCTCCCTCAGAGATAGGGTGAGAAGCCCAGCCATCTGGGGGAAGAGCTCGGAGTAGAACCACTGCTCCCCTGCATTGAGAGGAGCCAGTTGAGGTGTCTCGGGCATCTAATTGGAACGCCTCCCGAACGACTCCCTGGTGTGGTGTCTCGGGCATGTCCAACCTGGAAGAGACCTCGGGGTCGACCCAGAACATGCTGGAGGGACTACGTCTCTCGGCTGGTCTGGGAATGCCTTGGCGTTTCCCCAGAAGGGCTGGAGGAAGTGGCTGGGGAGAGGGACGTCTGGACCCCACTGTTTAGGCTGCTGCCCCCTCAATCCGACCCCGGAACAAGCGGAAGAAGATTAATGAATGAATGATTATAGGTATTGGAATCACCAGCATTTTTTTGTTTATCGATTTGCCTTTGAACAAAATCCTGACGACACCCAGGTGCGGATTTTCACCAAACTTGGTGAGGACACTTCCCTACCAGAGTCTCAGAGATTATTTAATTGAAGAAGTTTTAGGTCAATGAACTCTCGAGTGGCCCATCGACAAGGTGCATGACATATCAACCTGTTGTTAATATGGAACGCTAATAGCAAACCATACATGGATTTTTACTTGAGACAAATACCTTTGACCTTGAGTGACCTTGAAACCCTGTCAAACCTTGGCCACTTCACAAACCCCACATTAGCTTTTAACTCACATACTATGGAACATATCTTAAGACAAGAGCATGGGTACGCCCATACAGAGCATACATGCGATGAGACGGAAATATTACACTCTCAGGGTACAGCTCTAGTTTAAAGGGTCTGGATGATTGATACAAGCTAAAATGTACCCTGAACCAATCAAATCAATGCTGTGGAATCAATATTTAGTTTTGCAGATTTACAATGAGATCAACTTATAAAACGTTCCCTGCCTGTTTGAGTTCTCTTTAAAGATGGGGTGCGTTGGGAACAAAACGTAAACTTACTTGTAGTAACAGATGTCAGATCCACTACGAACCCAGCGAGGGTTGCCCCTGATCGCTTCCTGTACCGAGTACATGAGAGGCTGCATGCCTGAAGATCATACCAACATGACAGACAGACTACTACACAACCCAGTACAATACACATACACATAAGCACATAGTACATGATATAACAGTATGAGGTCTTTAAAACTGAGCCTTCCTCCCATAATTCCTATAAATCATCCAACACTGTAGTAGAGCTGCTTTTACTGCCTATTGTTTTGTTTAAAAAAAAATTTAATCCAACAAAACTCTGGCACTTGCTCACCGTAGTTGAATTGGCTGTTGGATTTTTCACAGTTGATGATGTTGAAGCGATACGGTACCCCCACACGCATGCCGCTCACCTCAAAGTAAAACCACTGATGATAGTGGTTGCTGTTAATATCTGAGTTTAACACCAAGTCGTACTCGAACCTGGAAGACACAGAAAATTATATAACTAAAGCTAAATAATATCATGTGCAGTCCATATGAGGTGGGACGTTAAATTTAGATAAACACCTGATTTAATATTGTACTGTAAAGACTGCTATGAGCTATGATTTTGAGATTTTATGCCCAACTCATAAATATTTTTTTCTTTTCTAACAAAGTACAACTGACCAAGTCCTTGTGAACTTGCATGCTACAAGAAGTAGTTAATAAATACTAACTGATCTAAAAATATTCTTTTTTGGGTTTTTCCAAAAACTACAAAAAAACTGACTTAGGCGCTTTTGTTATGAGGGTGACGATATAGAGAATAATTTGGCAGAGCGCATGTTATTCACTGACACCCTCAGATACCGAACAATTGTCCATGTCATACAAAAGCCTTATTCTATATTTGTTTTATAATTACAGTCACATTATTTGTTACTCGTGTGAATCGTGCTATAATCATTCAACTCGTTCCATATCAATGATGCAATAATTATGTTTAAAGAAGAATACAAAAAAGAATTTATGGCAATCAAGATGAAGAAAATATTTTGAATAAATAATAATAGACATTATTATTCATTTAAAAGATTTTCTCATTCCTGATTGGTAGAAAGCTATTGGATAATTATTGGTACTGCACCATTTCCATGGAATAACCGAATTATCGCACACCCCCTCAAATGTATAATTCTCCGTATCATACTTCGCCTCATACAATAATTACTTATTATTCACCCGTAAACTCTGAGGCGATGGTGGAATTCATTAACAGTATAACAATGCTCCCATGTAGTATATACTACCGAAAACAATTATTTACCTCAGGCGAGGTGGATATTGCTGAATAATCCACGAGACGGAAGTGATATCCACCTCGCCTGCAGTAAAAAATTATTATCTATTATTTCTGAAAGCTTTCCTACCATTTTTGACAAGATTAAGTTAAAGAAATTTAAACAACGTTCAAGTTGTGATTCAAATAAAAACACGCAAAGCTTACTTTCTGACTTGAATTGCTTTGCGCAGGTTCCCCGATTCAAACTGCGAGTTGAACTTCAACGACTCGTCATCATCTATTAAAGGACAGCTAAAAAAAAAAAGGAAAAAAGACAAATAGACATGGCTTGTTTTAAAATCAGGTGCTTCTTTGACTTTAAGGTGATATTAAATAAATTGTTAGAGTGTAAAAAACAAACCTTTGCAGGTCGAGGTCGTACACAACTTTATCGATGATGTCACTGGGGTGAATGAGCCTCTCGATATCCTGGAAGATTTTCGCTCTGTTGGAAGAAGCGTTTAAAAAGTACAAAAAACATTATATTATATAATAATAACAAATTAATTTATAATTATTAGTTCAATATTTCATAATGTTGTTGTAAGCAGAAGCTTAAAATCTTATTAAACATATGACAGGCACATGGTATTGCATTGGTTTTAAAAGTTAGACCATTACGTTTAAGGGGGTGTGTCTAATTGTCTTTCTGTAGAAACTGAATTTCTTCATGAGGATAAAAGTGTATGTGGTTCTGTCTGTTTTTTTTGTATTTAATGACTATTAATGCGATTTTAAATGCGTAACATATATCGAAGGGGGACTGGTCTTGGGTGGGTGGTGTGACATGTGGCAACATGGCTGTGCAATACACGATTTCTGCAGGACCTATGTAAGTCCATGTAGGTACCTCGCCCCGGTAAGTGCACGCCGCGGTAATCTAAGGCATCTCAGGTGACTGATTTCCTTTAAGTCTGCATTGGTTATACTTCTCACCTCATTGGCTGTCACGATGGCTACAAAAATGTTTGTTAAAAATCGTCTGCTATGCGTACAGTTTGTCATGTTCGATTTGTAACCACACTACCCTGTCAAAATTTACGCACTATGCAAGTACAGAGTGTGGACTACATAAAGTGTAATGACGTATGTAAGCGAATTGAGACACTGCAGCACATGTTGTTCATCTATCTTATTGAGCTAGCCATGCCTATAAGATAATCAGCTATATATATAGAAAATACAAATGTGGTAGCTTTTCTGCAAGTTTAAGTGAAATCAGCAGTTCAGAGGCACCCACTCACCTCTGTACACCGTAAACCCTCTCGAAAATGTGTTCACCAAAACTGGGTGCCACGTGACCAAAATAATCCGGGTACGCCACCTCCGTGTATCCAGGCACAGAGAAAGTTCCCTTCACCATCTCAAGGTAGAGATCGGGGTCATGCAGAGGAAGAAGGGCAGCAGTATCTGGTACCTCAAGTTCCGCCTGCTCCCCACCCTCTTCCTGAAGCCCCGCCTCCACACAACTTACTCGATTCGCCGGATCAGAGGTTTCGAGAAGCAGCCTTCTCAGACCGTGTACCAGCTCCTGTTCTGGAGCTTTAGAGATGGAGATGCTGTCCAGATCCACTGGTTTCTCCCCCTCTTTCTGGTGTGAGGAATTGTTTCTGGGTTTGGTCTGAGCTGTAGGGATGACGATAGAATGTGTGTGGTGCTTCGGAGCTTCAGGAGCGGTAGGGAATGTGGATTTGTTGGACTCAAAATCATAGTCCTGAAAGAGAGGGGGGGGTCAAGGTGAACAACCAGCCACAAGTTCAACATTTCTGAAGGGCAGCAATTCACTAAAGAAGAACTGCATGTGATATCAATCAAATAGTGGTAATGTAGTTATATTCACAATTCTCATCAAGTAACAAGTAGTAAAATGTTTTTAAAGATATAACACAACTCCACACATTAGGAAATGACTCCTTGGGTGTTCCTAACCTTAATTTAACTTAGAAAAATAAAAAAGGGTCCATTTATAATGTTGTCAATGATATACATACATATTATTCATATATAGACTCGACCCTCGATTTAATGGACAGGGGTGGGGGGTGGGGGGTGGTAGCAGCACCGGCCAGGTTGTGCCGATTGTCCGTAGCTTCTGAGAATGGTTCAGAAGTGGGTAATAACAACCATTAAATTACGGAAAAATGCTTTCTATGTATATACGACAACATCATCCAATGTAAATGTAAATCAACCACAAAAACTAAGAAATAACAAGGGAAATCATGGGTGTACTGCTGGCTGCGGTAAACAAACTGACGCACTGTTGTGAGCACGTTTCCCCTTTCCAACTAACTCATGTCTGCACTTGCCGACCGCCGAGCCCTCCCTGACAATTTGGCTACTCCAAACCTTGTCTGCAGCTTCCGATATCCATTAATCCAGTAGTGTGCAGTGAAGATTATACACCACCACTTTTTTAATAATCATTTTTTATAGACAATTTTTTGGTGAAAATGTTTTGAATGATGCTATTGTAGGCAACAAGAACGAAAAATCATTCCGACAAGTATATTGAGGTAAACTAAGATAAACTAAAACACTGAAAATACCAATTTTTCTGAAAAATTTAAAGGTGTTGCAAATTTTTTTGGACTTTTGCGTAGCATGGATGAACCTCAATCCATATGGAAAGGTTTAATAAGTAAAGAAATTATAAAATTTGTGAACACTATACCTGAAAGCTTAAATTCTGTAATCAAGGTAAAGAGTGGCCACAATAAATATTGACTTTCTTTCCTCAAAAAAAAGTCTGTTATTTTGATTATTACTATATTTTGTTGTTTGTTTACTTACTTCTCATTAATATTAATCCAATATTACATGAAAGAAATACTTGAACAGTACTTGGTTTCTGATTTATCTTCATTTTGTTAAGTTAATCATATTATTTGTTTGTTAATCATCACTGCATCACTGAATTTTTTTATTTCTTCCCTCGCTATGTATATATATATATATATATATAATTTATAATAAACACACACACACACACACACACCTTTTGCCAAACTGCTTAATCCTACTGGGGGGCAGGAAGGCTGTAACCTATCACAGCTGGCACTGGGAGAAGACAGGGTACACCCTGAACAGCTCACCAGACCATTGCAGGGCCAACACATGCACACAACCATTCACACTCACACCCTGAGGCAATTTGGAACAGCCGATTAGCATAACGTAGAGTACCCAGTGGAAACCCATGCAACCATGCGGAGAGCACGTAACCTCCACACCGAAGCGCCCGAGTGTGGGGCTTGAACCCAGGACTTTCTTGCTGTGAGGCAGACATGCTTACAGCTACGCCACCGTGCCGCTGCTTTAATATCTACAGCAATTACTAGGTTTATACTGTACCTGAAAATCCTCCGAAAATTCCTGAAAGAAATGCTCGAAAGGTCTTAGTTCATCAAATGGGCGTACAGGCATCTGTCTGGGTCGCAGTTTGTTGATATCAGTTTCAATGTCATCATTCTGTAAGAAGTCACACAAAATAGCTTTGTTATGAGGTAATTCAGGGTTTCTGGCCCAGCGCAGATCATGGTATCTTGAGCAGCATTAAGTATATACGGTCACCATGTTTAACAAGATGTGTATTTTGTTAAGTCACATATGTTTCCTGTATTAAAGGTGAAGAAGTGACCTGTAACTTTTGGTCCTTTTCATCCTCCTCATTCTCTGTATCAATCTCGGTGTCCTCGTTATCATCGCTTTCATCTACAACATCATCCACTGCAACAGATTAGATATTGCTATAATATATGTACAATATCTTTTTTTATGTACAGTGGGTATTTAAAAATGAATAAATAAACCATTCAATCACTCGCTTCAATATATTTACATTTTGTTTCTTGACTGAAATGAAGAAATACACACAAAATATTTCTCAAAGCTGCATTAACTCAGCCAAGTGAAATCACCAAAGCTTTTATCTCAAGCAGCGGTGAATCCTAAGGACAGTAGAAATTTTGGATTCGCCAACTTTTCTGACAAATGTTGACAAAACATAGGGTTCAACTCAATTATTTTGCAACAATTAGCAACTTTCGAGTGTTTGTGACTATTAGCGAATATTTGCCACCCCTTCGCCACTGTTTGGGAATGTTTTAGACTTTTTGCCAACCTTTTTAGCCATACCAGGCGAATGTAAGGCGAATTTTGGAACTGAACCACCCAACCCAATAAAAGGAAACCCTCCCCACATATAGAACATGAAAATGGATTTCTGTCAGGAAGAAGCCCAATGTGCTGCAGTGCTTAGGGGAGAATTGCTTTGTCTGGCTGCTGCAACAATCCTGCAGAAGACAAGAAAAGAGAGGAAGAAAAGGAAAAAGGATTGATGAACCCAACCCTATAAAAAAGTTGAGCAAACCCTCACCAGCATTGTGTTCACTACTTGGTGAACCAAAAATTACTTTAGTGAGCAACGTTACAACCATTTTACGAACCCTGGTGAAACCCAAAATTCACTACATTCGTCAACATTCGCTGCTTCATGAGAAAGTTGGTTCATTGATCACCACTAAAAAAAACTAATCACCAAACATACTGGCGTTCACCTGTGATCAATAGTAATCATTGGTTCAGCATAAGAACAGCTATTCCTAAAGAATTCCAGTGCTTGGTAGAGAAACTGAAAGCAAAAACTATGGGTGACAAGGCACTGTCAAAAGAGCTCAGGGAAATTTGTGGACAGGCACAAGTAGTAATCCATACGATGGATAAAAATTTTTATTGCAAGGTTTTATCAATCGCTAGGAGCACTGTAAAGTCCTTAATCAAAAAGTGTAAAATGTTATACTGTGTTATATGTGTATCCAACTGGGACCACTGATAGGACCATGGTAACTTAGTACATGGTCATTTTGGTAAAGAATGGTTATTGTGTTCATGTGATAGACACAAATGCATCACAAATGTGGCTGATATGGTGCCATGGTCACATCAAGTCAGCTTGATGATCCTGAGGCCAAATGAAAACAGATGTTCAACACCAAATAGTACATCTGGCAGAAAGCCAATACAGCTTATGATCCAAAGAACGGCATAAAGTAAGATATGGTGGTGGTAGCATGCTGTCGGGGGATTTCATGTTGCAAAGCACTCATTGTCATCACTCACTCATTTGTCAAACCACTATTTCTTTTAGAGTTGCAGGAGGCTGAGCCTACCTCTAAGCCAGGGTATAACCTCAACAGCTTGCCAGACTACTGCAGGGCCACACAGACACACACACTCATATACTTAGACATAATATGCATGTCTTTGGACTGTGGGAGGAAACTGGAGTACCCAGATGAAATCCACGTAAGCATCGGAAGAACATGCAAACTCCACACAGAAGAAGTGCCTGGGCCCGGGAATCGAACCCAGGACCTTCTCGCTGTAAGGTGGACGTGCTAATCACTTTGCCTGTTGCAAAGCAAAAAATTATAAATATTTTAAAACATAGGTGAGATTCTATTCTATGTTCACTGTATATGCTTTTCCTGCATGTGTATATTATGTGCTTTACCCCCCGGCGGCTGACTGTAGAGTTGGGCTACGGGTCCGCTGGCTGGAACTTGTGGTAGTGGGTACTGAAAGACACTCTTAATAGTATGTACAGGCAAGCGGTTCTTGGGAAAGCACTTTCTCATAATCAGGCTGGAAATGTTGACCAGAAGATCCAGCGTCCTGACAGGCAAACACTCCTGATCAACACAGACAGAATAATGAACAAACAACACTGCACAACACACTTCAGAGGCATCCCTACCACTTTATCTGGCCTGTATCTAATATAAACACTGTAATACAGGTCAAATAAATTAAACATTGGCTGGGAGACTGTTCTAGCAAAGAAATTCATGACAAGGTGGTGTAATGCAGTCCAGATGAACATTGTGTTACTGTTAAAAAAAAACAAGAAGCTGATTATTGTTGGGGATGGGGGTGGTATCAATTTCCAAATTTGATTGCTTTTATTGGCCCCAACTCATACCCTGACTTCAACCCAAAGCCAAACCCAAACTTCAACCCAAACTTAAGCCCTGACTTTAACCCAAACTGTAACCCAAATCCAAAGCTAAAGACAGACACAAATTGTAACTCAAAGCAAAACTCTAACCCAGACCCAAACCTGACCTTAACCAAAACCCTAATTCTTACCCAAAGCAAAACCCAAAAGCCTAACCCAAAGCTAAATTCAAAGTTCTCTCTGAAAAAAATCCCTGACTTTGGGTTTGAGTTGAAGTCAGGGTTTGTAAAAAAAAATAAAATGAAGTCATTCATCAGCTAATCAGGTAGAACTTTCCTCATGTGAATCATGTTGTATCACACTACTGAGATGCTGGATCGTATTGCATGAAATAAGATTGGATTAAAATACTTTTTTGGGTGTGTGTACTATCCATGAAATATAACTATAAAAGGATTTTTTAAATTTTTGGGCTACAGATTGTAAAAATGCCAAAACACTAAAACATTACAAAAAGTAACTTTTTTAGATCACTAAAATGAATACTTTTTTTAGACGCTCGCTGTGTGGAATTCTCCCATTTCTAAGTGAAAAGCCTACAAAAGGATCCAATCAAGCGAACTAAACTGAATGGAGGTAATTTTCTCACAGTGGACGTGTTGTAGAGAATCCTCATGCCATCTGCATCGATGAAGGCCTTCCTGCCCAGCTTGATGTTGGTGATGTTTTTGATGCAACCCAGAATGCTCTTGCGAATAAGCACATATCTCTGGCGCGTGTCATTGCGGTGCCAGTCCTGATAGATGGTAAGCAAAGCTGGCACGTGTCCCCTGTCTACCGCTCTCCGGGCATTCATCTCTGATAAACAAAATAAACGACTGGCATTACAAGCTTGTTAATTATGTAACCATGAATTAAACACACACATCCTGTGAAATAACCAGTATTTGTGATTATAGAGAAAAAAATGTAGTCTTACTTGATTTCAGCAATGCTGCCAAAGTATCCAGGGCCACTCTGTGGAACACAAAAAGGTGACAAATCTCATATTTATCTTGTGAGATCTACAGTACATGCAATTTGTACCACTGCACTTGCTGTACTTTATTTAACACAAGAGGACGGTGTTTTTATTTTACACTTCAAATATGAAGGAACCCTCAGTGGTGGTACATACTTCAGTAGAGTGGTGTTCTTCTTGCTGTAGGGTCCAATGACTTTGAACATCAATTCCACAACACCGTTCTTTCCCAGATACACTGC
>JBCNYG010000012.1:9277054-9291922 GCA_039654305.1 Porochilus rendahli | reverse complement strand
AGCTATCGTGGCTCGACAGGTCGTGTTGGGTGGTACAGCAGCAATCCCTGCTGAATAGCAACCTGAAGGGCTTCGGGAGTCTGGGGTCAATGAGAACACACTCGTCATTTAAAGTAAACCCACATTTTACTATGCACTTAGAACGATCTTCAAGCTTTGTGTGCCAGGGCTCTATCTTGCTCTGTCTTCACAACCATACCATGTTAGCCAGTTGTGCTACCAACCGAACTTAGTCCTGCCTCTCTTGCCTCTTCAAGTTTCATACTTTAATTATCTATGAAATGTGGGAAGTTTTTTAAATTATTGTATCGTTTTCAGTTTTTTTTGTTGTTGTTGTTGCCTGTGCTTTACCATGAATCGAAGCTACCCAGATCCAATTTCCTTAAACATCATAAAGCAAACATCATCTTGATCTGACAGTGTTTAATGTGATGCTCTATCATTTAACCATGAACTTTGGCCGACAGTGAGTTTTGGGAAACTCAACTCTGATGCAACACAGCAGGTCAAGTAAGTTTGTTAGGAAATATATCTGTGCTGGACTTCAGCCCTCCTTTCTGGAAACTGGGGCAATCCAAAACTAGAACAATTCAAGCATTTAATTTGATTTCAAATATGAAAAGTTGATTATCACTATAGTCAATTGTTGATAGTCAATATTAGAGTCATAAATCAATACTGTTTTTTTGCCATTACAGAAAATAAAAACTTTTTTGTTCCCCTTAGGAATTCAACAGCTTGTGACTGGTTCAGTACTCTCTAAAGCATATATTTGTATATTTTATATACTGCTTGGGAACATATGTGTTCCTTTCTTGGCCCTAAAATATACATATAGCAACCTTGAGGTCAAATACTTATCCCTAGTAGGTACATTATTATATATTGTTACACTTAAGTTAGTTTAGTGACATTCCTCCTTTTGACCTTATCTTGTACCTGAGCCACAGGTTACAGAACAAGATGAAATGATGGTGGACCATCGACCCTCAATGATCTTCTTTATGGGTTCAGTGTTAGGGATATAGTACTGATAGGTGATGTTTGGGCTTGTGATGTCTCCGTATTCCCTTCCATATTTCCGATACACCTGAAAATACACATGACCAAAATAATCATTAAAGACTTGCACAGAGTTATTAGCATAGCTCAAAGTGCAGAGTTTAACTGACTTGCCCTAATCATAGTTAAAAGTGTAAATATAAGAAAAAGACGGTTGGCTTCGAAAAGGTTCTGGACCACCAGCCGACACTCAGGAGGGAGCAGCAGTATTCCACAAACAATGTTTACAATAAAAGTGGGGAGCTGCTCACCTCGACTGAGGATGTTGTCGGGAGGTGGAGAATTACTTCAAAGTCCTCCTCAATCCCACCAACACGACCTCTGTGTAAGAGGTAGAGCCTGGGGGTTCGCAAGGGGGTCTGCCCATTACTGGGGCAGAGTTTGCAGCCGTAGTTAAAAAGCTCCTTGGTGGCCGGGCTCTGGGGGTGGATGAGATCCACCCTAAATACCTCAATGCTCTGGATGTTGTAGGACTGTCTTGGTTGACACATCGTGTGTTCATCGGGGGCTGTACTTTTAGACTGGCAAACCAGGGTGGTAGTTCCACCTTTTAAAAAAGTGGACCAGAGAGTGTGTTCCAACTATTGTGGAATCACATTTCTCAGCCTACCTGGAAAAATATATTCAGGAGTACTTGAGAGGAGGATCCAACTGATGGTTGAACCTCGGATTCTTGATTAGCAGCTGAGTGTGAAGTCGGCGCGGCAATGACCTCTGTTTAATCTGGGGTAGGGTCACGTGAGCAGCAGCCTAAGCAGTGGTCCAGATGTCCCTCTCCCCAGCCAATTCTTCCAGCTCTTCGATAACACTGAGGTATTCCCAAACCAACCAATAGAGATAGTCCCTCCAGCATATTCTGGGTCAACCCAGGGTCTCTTTCGGATTAGACATGCCCGAAACACCACACCAGGGAGGTGTTCAGGATGCATTCTAATCAGATGCCCAAGCCACCTCAACTGGCTCCTCTCACCGCAGAGGAGCAGTGGTTCTACTCCAAGCTCCTCCTGGATGACCAAACTTCTCACCCTAATATACCAATATACAGTCCCACCCTGTTCGCCCCTGAAGGGGTCCAATACACCAAATTTGGTCATCCTATGCCATTTCTTTCCAAAGCCTTCACACTAACAAGTCGTACGAACAGATGGATGGACGGCTGGACAGAACCCATGTCTATAGCTCCTGCTCTGCTCATCTATGGTGCTGAGGAGAGCTTATAAAAACTTTAGTTTGTTTTTTTGCTTTTGTTCTTGTGTAGTATATACTAAAACAATTCAGGCTAGTAGGATGTGGCTGAATTGAATTGTCCCTTTGACCTTCCTCTGGAAATGTTCACCGACGTCCACCTCACCTTCAGTGAATAATTGTTAATTATAAACCTGTCCAAGTGTACAGATACATGATTACCCCTCACATTATCAGGATTTAGCTGAGGAAAAAACAATCACACTCAAATTGATGCAGTAGTTCCTTCCCACCTGTATTTGGATCTTTTCTGTGATTGGTCCAGACAAAATGAGGTCCTCTGTGTGAGGTAGAAGGTCCGAGGTGAGGTAGAGATTATAGATTATGTAATTTTCTTCCAAAGGAGAAGGGTGGGTAGTATTTAATGCAATATCCCCATGCCCTGCTACTACATATTCATCATTCACCAGCACGGCTACACAAACACATAAAATTAATTATTTGTATTTTTATATTCAGTAGACATGAGACAAACATTAATCATACAAAATACTTATACCATAAAACTATTTCCAAAATGTACCCATATGTGTGAAAACTGGGTTCCAGTTAATAATGTGGACCTGAGAGGCGTTTGTAGGCAGAATGAGGAATGTGGTGTAGTCTGAAATGAAGGTAAAGCAAAAGTGAGCAGCATACAAATAATAATAAAAAAAAAACACGAAGCAGCTGGTAGGAATAAAAGTGTAGTACCTTTGGTCTCTCCACCTGTGTAAGAGCCAGTAAAAAGATGGCAGGTGTTACCGTTTCCTTCACATACTCCACAGACATCCTCCACTTTCCCAGAGTGCAACACTCCATCACAGCCAAACACCTAAGAAAAGCCCACAAGAACGTTCATAGAATATTTTCTACTCTATATAACTATGTATGTCTCCCTTGTAAGCATGAGCTTACAGATGCCAATGACTGGCTGGTATTGCTTGTGAGTGACAGGTAAAAAATCCTATGCCATCCCTCCCTGTCTGAAGGCCCAGCCAATTAGCTCTCATGTGCACTGTAAATTTCTAGGCTAGTTGAAATAGTGAATAATGGGTGTGTTTTTTTTAATTAAAGGGTGGGGTTAAACACTGTTCTAGCTGGGGGTGGAGTTCATTTAGGGGCCAGAAAAATCTAAATGAAAACAAAGGAACTAACCAAATCACTGCATTGTTATATAGTTTCCTGAAATGGCATCATTGTTTTAGATCTAGAAACACATTTACACATTAAAGGTGCTTATTCACAAGTAAATAGTTTATGTGTTTAATCTTCCATTTTCAGTTAATTCTGGGATATGAGCTCATGGGCTTAGTATCTCTTATTCATCTGTTTTACATCTTGTTCTGGTTCTGTGTCTGTTTAGATTAGCAATAACAAGACTGCATGGCTGGAGGAACAATCTTGATCATGCACGACAACTTGGCAACAACGATTCACAGAAAGTGGAAAAGTTCAGAATCAGGTGTTAAGGAATGTAAGAAGGCATACGATTTCAAGAGAAATCAAAAAGATGGTGTTGTTTACTAATATTGCGCATTTTGCAGGAGTCATTAACACTCAAGTACAGGAGTAAGCAGATTGATAGCAACATTGTCGCTGATTCCATTTAATTTCCAAAAGATAACACTGTATTTCATGTTTATTTTATATGCCTGGTAAGTGAATGGGCGGGCACCTGTGAACTACACCTTTGATTTTCTCATTTATACCTGGTAATTATGTCAACATTTTTATATTTCCTTACCACATTCATTTTAGAGTTTTGTTTCCTTACCACATTCATGTTAGAGTTTACTTTGCAGTACTTAATAAAATACTTATGTACAGAGCTACAGATTTCGTTTCCTTTCTCAGCATCACTGACTTTACCTTGCACTTCCCATTAAGGCAGGCGGTAACAGAGCCAGCAGAGACAGGGCCATCATTTTCGCACCTCGTCCCATCAATAAACTGAGCCCCTCGACTCACCATGAAGTCATGCTCACGAGAGCGACACATCATCTTACACTGAGCATCACCTTACCGGCGTTAACCGAGGGACAGAAAGAGAGAAATCAAATGAAATCATAGAACCTGATATGAATTCTGTTATAATAAACAGCACCCTTGATTATTATTCCATCCATTGGCTGACCTGAAATGAAACCAACCGCAGGTATCCATGAGTGGGCAGTGGTTAAATGTCCAGAAAGCAGGAGAGGCTGATGGTCCGTTTCTGAGCACTGCTGGGCCATGAAGTCATGCTGACTACTTTTACATGGCTAAAACAGGACAGGAGATCATAAAATTATTACTGAGTTCGGCTTTGAAGAGTAAGACGAGAAATAATCAGCCCGTCCAATGATAATTTCGTGATCAAGTTTCCAGTTATGCCTAAAGTACAAATAAGTGTGCTGATTATTTAGGTAAATATGCAATATTTCTCTCAGACAAGTTTGGTTTACAGTGTGATTAGCTGAAACCTATTGCAAACATGACTAATGGAAATGTACCTGTCGATTACAAAGTTCAGCCTCCGTTCCCTCTCCCTCACAGTCTCTCCCTCCAAATGCTGGCCTGCAATTCACCCCACATATAGAAAAAGAATTAAAAGTAGGATACCAACAATCATTCAGCTGTAATTTTTAAATAAATTGTAGTTACTGACTTACCACTGACTTGCTACTTGTTTTTTTCATAGGATCATCTGTTCGTGTGATCAGTATGCACAGTATACTTTATTCACTCACTCAGTCATTTGCTGAACCAGTTTATTCTACCACTACGGCTGTGGGAAGGCAGTACGTATCTCAGCCAATACTGGGCGAAGCCAAGGTACATGCTGACTAGCTCGCCAGACCATAATACCACAGTATTATATACACAACCATTCCCACTCATATTTACACCTATTGGAAATTTAGAACAGCCAATTAGCCTAATGTGTATGTCTTTTGGCTTTGGGAGGAAACCGGAGTCCCTGGAAGAAACCCACACAAGCGTGGGGAGAACATGCAAACTCCACACAGAAATGCCCAAACCCAGAACCCATGCTTACCATTATGTTACAATGCTGCACGCAATGTTCATGCAAAATTATTACCCAACCATGTTGCAGTCTGTGGTGCTGACGTTATTATTCAACAAAAACTTGACACTTAGCCAATCAAAATGCAACAGAAAATGTGACATGCTGGTGTGTTGATTTGAGAGAGTGATGCTCGCCCTTTAAATGTAGTTTTAAATGTTCGATATATATAAAAAAGTAATACAAACAATGTACATAAACAAAAAGCATTTAAAAATGTCTAATGTCTGATTTTTCTGCACGGCGGTGTAGTAGTTAGCATGTCTGCCTCACAGCAAGAAGGTCATGGGTTTGAGTCCCATTTACCCATCCCCATTGTGTTAGCACAATTACGCAAAAAGCTATGTGTAAATTTTCATGAAAGTTCTAATAGAGGAGGGGCTTTGCACTACATGTTGCATTTCCAAAATTTGCTGGGCTTGGTGGGGGTTTGCACTCTCCGGGTGCTCCTGTCCTTTACTTAGCACATGCACACCTGGGATTGTTGCACTCTCTCTTGCGGTACGTGATCCCTCCTCCACAGGTGCGTGAGCAGGAAGTGTATTCAGACCAGGATGACCAGGAGCCATGAACCAGCAATGAGGTGCTCAGTTTGAAAGCAGATACACAACGGCCCTTTAAACACCACTGAAAGGAACATAACTTAGTGTACGTTAAGTGCTATGTTGTACATAATGAAAGGAGTGATAGTTAGTTACAAAAAGGAAAGTCCTTCAGACAAGAGTGATTATATCTAATACCTGATTTAGACCACATTCAGTGCCATCCAGCAGTGGCACAAGCAGTCGGGTGCAGGTGCTGTGATCGCTGGGAATGATGTGGCAGGACAGAAATCGACAGGTAGCCTGTAATATAATGTATAACATGAACAGTATAAAGGCTGGACTGAATTTTATAACATCACTGCATAATAAAGATCTGTAGAGCAAGTTAGAGAGATAGATAAGTAATAAAGAAATCACTGTGATGCTGTTGTGGGATAATAATCGACACGGAGTTGGCATGACCCCTGCCACTTAATCACATCACCATGCATGAAGATGTTTATTTTCTAATGACACCACCCCCAAAGGCATTTAGTCCTCTTATACCACTGCCATAGTATAAAATTAGGCCTCATATTATATATTTATGGTTACAATAAATTTTATATAATGTCCACAAAAGAATTAAGTTAAATCATTTTGTTAGTTAGTGCAATAAAAATAGGAATAAATACAGCTGCAAGCACCGATTCCCAGGGTCCAAGCAAAGAGCCTAATGTGCTAGTGCTGATGAAGAAGAGTGATAGAGAGGAAGAAGAGTGATGAAGAAGAGTGATGAAGAGGAGTGACAGTGATGAAGAGAAGATGAATAGAGGATTAAAATCTGTGACTTTTTATAATAATCATAATAATAATAATAATTATTATTATTATTATTATGGCTCAGAGTCGGCTGAGATGGACGCCAGCCTCCCCATGACCCTAATTAGGAATAAGCGGTTCAGAAAATGAATGAATGAATGAATGAATGAATAATAATAATCATCATCATCATCATCATCATCATCATAAACCAAATAAAAACAATACAGTTTCAATAGGCTGATACTTGGGCCTCTAATAACCAATCAGGACAATGACATTCATATTAATACACTGCTTGTTTTGCGCTAGCACTATAGTTGTCAGTGGTATTATGAAAAATGAATCAACATCTTTTGACCAATCAGAAATGAGAATTCAACAGCACTCAGGTGTAATGATGATTATGTTTTTCCTCTAAAAATAATCATATTATTCTAAGGCTTTTAGATGATATTTAGAAAAATAAGATTACTTTTACACCCGTGCCTACTGGCTCATCAGGCCAGAGCTTATCCCAGGTTCTGTAGCATGAAGTGACCTGGAGCTCAACTCATCCTGGATGGGACACTAGTCCATCTGAAGTTACCTTTCCAGTATTTTTACTGGCCCAGGGCTCCTAGCATGGTGGGGGTCTAATGGGGATTCGAACCCTCAACCTCTCAATGCACCCTAACCACTGCACCATTAGCCCCACATATTATTATTCTAAAGACATCTTGATATGTGTGATTTCTAAAATGATCCCAAATGCATGCTTCTTAACTGAGGAGTAAAAGACTGCTGAGGAACAGAGGATTTTTGTCTGTTTTCATTGTAAGAGTTAAAAAAGTTAAATATGATTAATCTTTTTTGCGATTTAAATTTTCCCTCACCATGTCACTGTTAGTGAAGGAGCAGGCGGTGGCTGTGCTCCCAAACGCGATGCGACACTGATCATCCACACCGTAATACAGTCCAGGTTTCCACTCCTGCAGTGATCCTCCAAGCACCGGCACATCCTTCATACACTCTGCCTTGCCTTCACTGATGGGTTCAGAATACTTCAGCAAAATACTGACATACTGTATATCATACTGACGGGCAGCACGGTGGCGTAGTGGTCAGCACGTCCACCTTACAGCAAGAAGGTCCTGGGTTTGAGTCCTAAGCTTGGGGCGTTTCTACGCATGTTCTCCCTGTGCTTGTGTGGGTTTCCTCTGGGTACTCCAGTTTTCTCCCACAGTTCAAAGACATGCACATTAGGCTAAGTGGCTGTTCCAAATTACCCCTAGGTGTGAGTATGAATGGTTGTGTGTATTTTGGCACAGTGACAGTCTGGCGAGTTGTTCAGGATGCACCCCACCTTCGCCCAGTGTTAGCTGAGAGGCTCCAGCCTCCTCGTGACCCTAATAGGAGTAAGCGATACATCAAATACGTGAGTGAATGAGTGATTGATAACCCTGTTCCTGGAGATCTACCTTCTTGCAGGTTTCATGACCAGGAGTAAACATATGCTGGTATAAGAGGTAATGAGTCTACACCTGTAGAAATGAAGGAGCTGATTTCTGCTGCATTGAGACCAGGTGAGATCCACACTGTTGTAACCGCCATCAGACGCCATTATAAACCCGCTACCGCTGCATGTGTTGTCTGCACCGTCATGGTTTATACCAAAACTGGAATCAAAATCACAACAACTCTCATATCAGCTGAAAGCTCAATCAATTTGTGCCAAATCTCTTTTAGTAAAACAAGATGTACCAGAATTGCCTCTGTTACCTGTGTCCGATCTCATGTGCAATAGTGATGCCAAGGTCAAAGCCTGTATCTTCGGTAATTACACAATTCCATTGGCTAGAACAGACTCCGCCCAGCTGGGTCACACCTCTCACTTGTTTATTCCCACTGGGCAACACTAAATCAAAACTTGCAAGCAAAACAAATAATTAAAAAAGGCACATTATGTATTATAAAAGTGAACTATAGCGACACAATGGTGAAGTGGTTAGCACGTCCGCCTACTGGGCTCGTCAAGCACGTTTGTGTGTGGTGTTTGTATGTTCTCCTTATGCTTGTGTGGATTTCCTCTGCGTACTCTGGTTTCCTCCCACAGTCCAAAGACATGCACATAATTGGATGCTTCATATTTCCCTGGTTATAAGTATAAATGGTTTTGTGTGTGTGTGTGTGTGTGATGGCCCTGCAGTGGTCTGGCAAGCTGTTCAAAGTGTACCCCGCCTTTACCCAGTGTTGGCTGAGACAGACACCAGCCTCCCTGCGACCCTTGTAGTATTAAGTGGTTCGGTCAGTTAGTGACTGTGAGTGAGAAATGCCTACAGAATTACCGAGTGATGTACAGGAGAAGGTCAGCATGCAGGGGGTCTGTCTCAGAGGAAGGGTTGACTTTATGACCCCACTCACACACGCTTTTCAGAGAGGAAGTGATGTCAACAGAGATCTGAATATCTGGCTGTTAATTTAAAAAAATGAAGGATACACCACACGTTAGTTTCATGACAGGAATTGAATTCTATTGCACGCTGTGGAGGTTACCTCTGGCTCTCTGAGAATTATCAGACGGATCAAGTGGACTCTTGTGTTTCCCCCTAGGGTGACATCTCGTAACAGCTCGGATGCCTTGGGAAGTAAAATATTTATGTGAAATATTTATTTAAAAGTACAGTGTGTAAAAATTATCCAAAAATGATCGGCATCGAGTGGTGAGGTTACAGATGGCAACCGACTGAACGTTCATTCCTGTCCCTCCCCCTCAAAGCCGGATTGGTTTTGGGCTCCTGTAGAAACATGGTGCTGCAAGATGACGACCTCCATGAAGGGGCCCTGATCCTCATGTAAATATATAGACACATTATTCTAAGGATTTAAAAATCAATTACTTTTAGATTAATGAAAACATATTTATTGATGTTATATTTAATTTCTGTTAATCGATCCTTGGGTCAGTGGTGGCTTGGTGGTTAAGGTGCTGGCTTACTGATCCAAAGACCATACGTTCAAGCACTACTGTCACCAAAATGTACACCACCATCACACTCCCACCCACGCAGCCCCAGCGCCCACCCCCCGCCATGTCTCTCACTGTCTGTTTTGAGAGGAATGTGAAAGACCCATTACTGTCCCTCAAAAAGAATAGGCCAATGACTGTGTGAATTTATAATTAAATAAGAAAAGGGGTGAATACACTCATATAGCAAGTGTAGAAATAACTTCAATCACAATGTTCAGATTGGTGAGGATGTATCTCTCTGTGTCCTGCTTGTGAACCTCGTAGACATCGAGCCCGACTACCACCAGCAGCTCTAAATGAGTCACGTCTGCCCCTTGAAATGACCTCTGGAGCCTACTGTGTCCTAACAGGAAATATAAAAATCACAAGAAATATTTATTTTATATATACTGTTTACTGAAAACTTGAGATCAGACAATGCTTAAATGCTATTTATCTGATATTAACTGATACTAAAGGTTGATTTATTGTGGGAATTTATTGCAGCAAAAAGCATTTTTACACATCTCATATATTATACTTTAAAATTAAAAAAGTTGTTGAATGGGTCTTCACATCCAATTCCCATAATTAAGCATGTCTCCACATAAGTCTCAGGAACAAAAAACTTTTATTTTTGCTAGAATGCTGTCTATTAGTCTCATATGCAAATAAAAATTTCATGTGAAAAACATTTTTGCACAACAGGTTTAAGTGATGTAGATAATAAGCCCAAGGCAGGATGGTGACTGTTGACATATTTGCATGCTTGCTCTGAAGTCACGTCAACCGCATTGTTTTTGTAAACTGCTGCGTATCTATTCTCAGAGGAAAGAACTATCTGCACCTTCATGATTGCCTAGTGTTGCATATAAGTGATAGTATATATGTGTTTTATTCTTTATACACCATGTCAACATTTCCCGACATTTACATTTACAAACCTTCGCTAAGATTAAATAACAGAAGGTACACAGCAACCCCTGTTGCTCCTGCCAGCCCATCTACCAGCGTTAAAGAATCTTTTAAAAAATTCCTGGATCCAGAATTTGATCCAGATCCTCTTTGGGGTGGAACAAATATCTAATGTCTTAAATATCTTCCTTGTCCAGAGCTCTACCTCTGGTAGAAAGTTTTTCATGTAATTGCTAGCTAAAATATTTGCTGCTAGCTGTATTTACTGCTAGCTGTGTTTGCTAGCAAAAATAAACTGTAAGACTGTTATCCAAGGCTAATCCGCATATAAATTTTTGTGGGGGGAAAAAAACCCTGAAGGTAAAGTATAACCCCCTTGTCGGAAGTAATTATTTACAAACAACTCTCTACAGTATATTTATTTATAATTATAAATGTTATTAATGAACTCTCATAAAGCAAATTCATAAAGTCAAACTTTTGTCCAATCACATTATAGTAGCAATAAACAACTGTTCCCGCACCAGACGTGCATTTTTTTCCCTCACCTGAATCTTAAAAATAAAAAGGGACCTTTTCATGCTTTTTAAGACACTGGAATTGGCAACTAGGTGGTGTAGTGGTTAGCATGCCCACCTCACACCAAGAAGGTCACGGCTTCGAGTCAAGGGCTTGGGCGCTTCTGTGTGGAGTTTGCATGTTCATCCTGTGCTTGTGTGGGTTTCCTCTGTGTTCCTCCAGTTTCCTCCCACAGTCCAGAGACATGCACATTAGGCTAACTGGGTGTTTCAAATTGACCCTTGGTGTGGATGTGCATGTGAATGGTTGTGTGTGTGTTGGCCTGCGAAGGTCTGGTGAGCTGTTTAGTGTGTATCCCAGTGTCAGCTGAAATAGACGGCAGATTTTCCGCGACCCTAGTAGGATAGTAGTAAGCGGTTTGGAAAACCCATTCCTCTGGAGGAAAACACATTATTTTACTGTAGATTCCTTCCATGAATGCAGCTCTTCTAGAAAACCAGTAAACACCTTCTGACCAATCAGATTCGAGAATCTAACAGTTTTGCAATAGCCATATTAAATAATGTACCTTTGTGAAACGGGCGCTCCATCTGTGACTTCTGAAGGTGTGTCCTTGTAGGTGATGAGCGGGGCAAGAGCAGGTGTGGCTCACCTGGAGGTGTGTCCACAGAGTTTCTCAGGTGAACTGAATGTTCATGGTGCAGTGGATGAATGTGTAGCTTTGTTGACTGAGAGAGAAGTAAGCCTCGCTAAGAGGAAAAGGGGGGACAGACATCACCGATAATGATCCGATCTTTAACATATTCAATTCAAATTAAATCATTACTAGAGTTATTAGAGAAAATCCAGAATCTCACAAGTTTTCCGTCACACACTGAGAGAAAGGATCGAGCATCATCAGGGGCCAGCACATCGAGTTGCTCACAACTCGGCTTATCCCTCTTATTTATGACACTCAGTGTGGTATTGATGGCAATCTCCAGGTTGGAGGGACAGGACAAGGATGGCTCGTTTCTCAACCTCAGTTTGAAGGTTTTCCCCTGGGCTTGAAACGTGCAGTGTTTTCCACCGTTCTTGTTGTTAAACCAAATCACCCACACAACCTCAAACTTAGGCACTGTGTATTTAAAACTTATGGTCAGTGTGACATGCTGAGTTATAAACACAACTCTCTTTTTACATGCAACTATGTATATTTTTAATAAACTTTACCTAATGTTGTTGAATCAGTATTAAAATAATAGGAGATGTCCTTAGGGGCCAGAGACTGTAATAAATCCTTCAAGCATAAAATATTAGACCATTAGGCAACTTTAAATGTGTCAATGAGTAGAGAACATATTTGTACAGTCTACAAGTACAAAGATCTCTGATTTCAAAAAAAGTTAAAAGATCCATTAAAGTGCTTACCTGCTCCTGAGACACTAACAAAGCCATGTCCACCAGGATCCACGTCAAAAACAGTGACACCAGAGCTGCCATTTTTGTTTAAACTGTAGGATAAAGTACAGGTTCATTGGTGTGTAAAGACTCAGAGAGAGAGAGAGAGAGAGAGAGAGAGAGAGAGAGAGAGAGAGAAAGAGAGAGAGAGAGAGAGAGAGAGAGAGATGAGGATTAGATATATCAGGATGTATGTAGGCTACTTATTTCTTAGAGAGCCCAAAGAGTGATCAGGTAAATGACCTACAGAATACATGTTTTTAAATTCCAAGGCTATAAGTAACAACACAACAGCTGTGGAGCATGTTAAACTTACCAGCAGTCAAAGATAAGCAGGTGCAATCAGCATTAAATGATTCCTTTTTTAAATAATTATAAAAATAATAATAATCAGGTTAAGGTTGGTCTGAGATCAGATCAGCTGATGATTGTTTGAGCATCCCACACACTGGATGGAATTATTTCAGCAGAAGGCGGTGCATCCGTATGACAGGCAGCCACTTAAACCAATCACATTTGGGTAGCAGTGACCGCAAAGGCGTGTACCCACGTGATCACTCATGCCGGAAGACATGAAGGAGATAATGAAAGCTGACAAACAAAACAAACAACATGTTTTTTTAAAAGCTGTTATTATTGATAAGAAACATATATATATATATATATATATATATGGACGATACATATACATATGGAAAAGATATATATGGATGATATAAGGAATACTTTTAAAGATATGAAATGACCCTCTGAAGAATCTTATTTATTACCATATAATTAATAATTTCATATATTTTTTCATAAATCTGTTCATAATACATTGTAAACATTTTTTAACATAATTTGTTTTTTTTTAAAAAAGGTTGCATAATTTAATTAAAGCATCAATGTTTTTGTATATGTATTTTTTTTTACCACAATTACTGAATGTATCTATTATACAATTTAACTACATTCATTTATTATTATTTTATTTTTTAAATATAGGTGTTGTAATTCTATGTTTTGTTTCATGTTAGGGTGTTCGATTTAAAAATGCTGCAATCACTCCCCCTGCTGATTACCTTTGGAACAAAAAGAAGCTTAATATTAAGTTGCAAAAACAAGAGGGAGCATTTGGGACACACACACACACACACACACACACACACACACACACACACACACAATAATGAAAAAGTTTTCACTCTGAATTCTACCAATCCATTCTGCACAATGTATTATCTCTCATAAGGGCATCTCTGTGCTTGGTGAAATCATTTCTCTGGGAAGTTTGCATGTTATCTCCATGATTGCATGGGTTTCCTCTGGATACTTTGGTTTCCTTGCACAGTCCAAAACATGCACATTGGGCAAATTGGCTTCTTCTATGTTGAGACAGTCTCCATCTTCCCCATGAGGATTGTTGGATCAAGTGGTTCAGCAAATGAATTAATACACTGAAGTACATACATACATTACAGTATAGGCTTCAGTCCTATGCAAGCTAGTTTTTTATTTGATATAAAATCATGAATATTTTGTGCCAATAATTACCATATATAGTTAGAAACATTTGCTGCATGTTTAGTGAACAGTTCTATTGTTTACAGCTGAATTCACATGTTCCCATTTTAACCACAAACAATAATATAATATTATTAATAATAATAAACGGCCTACACTGTGATGTACTGTATGTTAGATTATTGGGGTAAATAATAAATACTGTGTAATATTCTTTAGATTCCTGGACCTGATGAACTAAATCAGATTTGATTCTATTATGTCTGAGAGTTTCTCAGAAGCCCATTTTAAACTTATGACATCATGGGAATTCCCAGATTTCTTGGCAGCAAGCCTGGATTGAATGATTTAACTTTTCATTATCACATGATTACGCCTCAGGCTCGGTGGGTTAGTGACTTTACCTATCCAGAATTATATTTATTTTAAAATAACATCCAGAAGACCATGTAAACTCAGACTATAGGCAATTATTGAAATATAATCTAATAATCAAATTAAATATCATCAGGAGAATTATCTATTAACAGTTTTCTAAACAAAGAATAAACAGTAATTATGTTTTTTTTGTTTTGTTTTTTTGTTTTGTTTTTTTGTTTGTTTGTTTTTTACAATCTTTTAAAATTGCTTTCCTAAATAGACACGCTTAGTTATTAAACCCGGAAGAAAATGTTCCGCTTCCAGCACTCTAATTGGCTAGTATTATAACTCCGCCTCATAAATCCAGCCACTAGTTCTGGTTTTGGTTCTAGTCATAGTCCTAATTCTGGTTTCTAGTGCCGGTCCCAAGCCCGGAT
>JBCNYG010000012.1:9254510-9276954 GCA_039654305.1 Porochilus rendahli | reverse complement strand
GAGAGAGAGAGAGAGAGAGAGAGAGAGAGAGAGAGAGAGAGAGAGAGAGAGAGAGAGAGAGAGAGAGAGAGAAAGACCACTTCAATAAAATGCTAATTTCATTGCTTTTTCAAATCACGGGTGTCCGGAGAGTAAAAATGGTCACTAAGTGTACAAAGTCTCTTCAAAGACACGGACTGAAAGATGTGCTATTTGTGTTGACACAGTGTTTAGATAGAGTATGTGGGTTAAACAACAGTAAACACTGTGATTGGTTTTTACATGATAAGTAATGACCAGTTGATTGGTCAGTATGGTTTATCTGGAGTAATGGAAAAAGATGGATTCTTTTACTCACTCACCCACAGACTCATTTGCCGAACTGCTTAGGGTCACAATGAGGCTGGTGCTGATCTCAGCCAACACTGGGTGAGGGGGGATCACCCTGAACAACTCACTGGACCATCACATGACCAACACACAAACATTGATTCTTTTACTGCCTTTTTTTTTTCTCCCTTAAAGTAGGAACATGACTGCAGGTTACAAGTTTGTGATTCCAGGCTGGAATATAGTTTAAAACTTCTCTTAAAACAGAGCACAGCTTTCAGCTGTGACTAAAACTGGAGACCCTCCTGTAAAATTTTTAATACATTTCCACACTATTATGTGCAACCATACTATGCATTAAAGTAAAAAAAAAAAAATAAAATAAAATAATAATAATAATAATAATAATAACATAAGGTAAATAATATTTAAGAAAGTTTATTCCTCCAGATTTTATCCACATTGTGTCTCAGGGACTATTTGGCGATATCCACCTCTCCTTTTATTAATGTTACCAAACTTCTTCCTGCCTGTTCACACATAAGGCCTCCATGGAGCTCCTCCATTTCTTTCAGTCTGCAGCGGTCACTCTAGCCTCATCTCCAGACCCCGATCCAACATCACCTCTTTCCTTCTCCATTATTCACCTTCCGTTTTGGGAGTTCACCTTCTTCTTTTTTCTTCTGGTGCCCAGGTCATTGCTACTCTGCTATGGTTGCCCTGATCTCACCTTAAAGGGAAACTAAACCAAAACTTAATGAAAGCTTGCATACATTGTATACATCTTTGCATGTCAAAACTCGCTATTGTTATTACAAGCTTCATCATGAAGAAAGAAAAGAAACAAGCAATAAATCTGCACACAGGAGGTTGACATTGTACGTAAAAAGGTAAGACGTGATTCACATGTATGTGACGGTAAATATGCATGTGAATGAAAATTGCATTTGTGCACTATGTAGTTTCATATGCTTGTCTGATGTTAAACATAAAAACCTATGATGTGTTGAGGTGCCTAGTTTTATTTTATTCAGTGGTTCACTAGTTTATATCTGAATTGTTAGTTTAATATCAGTATACTCTTATTTTTGCTGTTATCTTGCTTTATATGAACTGAAGAATTCAGATATTCAGGGGGCAAAGAGCACATACAATGCAAAAATTTTTGCTACTTTTCTACAGATCTCAGCAGAGAGCAAATGAACATCCGAGACCCTTGAAATGCCTTTAAAAATAGGCTATAACAATGAAGCAATGGGCTGGACATTGCATGCACATTCAAATGAAAGTCTATTGGTTTGTAACAGGAACAGTAATGTTTTTACTGCACCTCACCATGATAAAACAGGTAGAAATGCAATGACTGTCTGTCACATGTCATATTCACCAGTGACCAGGAATGATAACCGTCTGGGACTCACGTACACACATAATTCTGATTATTTTCAAAATATATTTGAATAAATAAAGTGGCCTTTGTTGCAGATTTACTTATTATATCACAGTCAACTGACAAACTGTTAACAGACTATGCGCCAAACCACTTAACTCTGAGCGAAGGCACAGTACACCATGAACAGCTTACTCAATCCAAAGCAGGGCAACACTCATGCATCCGTCCGCACTTGCAATTGTGGAACAGCCAATTAACCTGCCAATTAAACTGTCTTTGAACATGTATTTGGCGAAAACCAGAGAACCCAAGCATACTCCACACAGAAGCACCATCACCGAGCCCGGGAATCAAACCCAGGACCTTCTTGCTGTGGGGTAAACATGTTAAGCACTACATCACCGTCCTGCCAAAATGTACATTATAATAAAAAAAAAGAATAATTTAATGTTATGTAAACCACGTGGACAATTTAAATAACTCATCATGAAGGAACAACTCTGACACACCATCTATTTTAAGCTGTTCTACCAGTATGACCAGCTCAGCTTGTGTGAATTCTTCAGAAGAGCATTTTTTATTTTATTTTTTTATTTTTTCCCTTTTTCCCTCCGGACTTTTATTTTGAACAGAGTTTTTTTTATGGCTTCCTGCTGAGGCGTCATTTCTCGTCACACACTGCATGAGGGAAGCGTGGTGTGCTGTGGGCAGGTAAACACATTACCGTTCACGGAGCGGAGACGGTATGTTTGTGTTGTGTTTGGAATTAAAACTAAACAGCTTCGACGTAAACTTCGCCATCGGTGATGTGTGTAGTGCCTCAGTAGTTGATAAACGGACGGTGATCAGTAAGAACGTGGTTTACCAGAACATTCGACACACACTAACCGGAGCCTAGTACCTTCACGGCATGGGTTCAGTCCTAAATGCCTCCGTGTGCCCTTTGTTGGGGCACTACACAGGATGTGAAGTAATGTCTCATGCGCTCTAATTAGTGCACTACGCAGTCGGTATAGAAGCATTTGAGATCGAGTGGTGGTTTTGTTAGGTATTGGTCTGGGTACGCTAAAGCTGCGTTAGCTAGCATGCGTGCGGTTGCTAGTTATCTGTTTAGTTATTTAATCGATTGTGTGACGTGTAAAAATAATTTTGAGATGTTTATCTGATTTTCCTTTTGACCTGAGGAAATGTGTAGCTGTTTTATTCGTCTCGAAGTGACGGCCTAGTAATATTTACAACTTTTTATGTCGGCTGTTAATGTTTAGCTTTACAGTTAGTGATCACTCAGTCAGTGACGTTAGCCGTTAGCTTAGCCTGAGTAGCTAACCGTTTGTCTTCTCAGCTGTTGTGCTCGAATTGTGTAATTTACGCCTTATTAATGTTATTATGACGATTTTTTTGGGAACAGGGGATTAATGTGAATTAATTTTGAGGGGGAAATAAGATAATGCTGTTTGTGTGCGCTGAAAGTGTGACTAAAGGGACTTTTATTAGCGTGTCTTTGTGTTAAATTGGTCACATTAACAAGCCAAGGTAGCCGTTTTAACTTTCCTACTGACACCATTTGTCGATAATAACAGTTTTTGAGTGCAGTGTTTATGTATGTTAAACAGTGGTGAACTTGTAAATGTTAATGTAAAACTGAAACAAGACTGTGATAAAAGGGAGTTTTTTTGGCCCTGAGCCACGAAGAGCAGAATAAAGTACTGCGCATTACTAACGCATTAAACAGTAGAAAGACCAGGAACAAGCTGCAGCTCTTTGCCTCGACATGCTGCCATGCCACCGAGTCATGACATGAGTCCATGTTCAATTTCTGTCCGCTTGTTTTTAAGGCTGTTAAGATTGCCACAGTGAGGAGGGGTTGGTCATGCTGTAAGACTACACCATCTCAGGCCATGTTTGGATGGCTATTTTTAAGCTGCCTATGAGCCTGCATGATAACCTTACAGCTAAACTCTCTATACAAAGTTGCTCCGGTTTGCACCTGTCATTTATACTTGTTTGTGTTTGTGGGAGGAGGGAATGGTGTCTCATGCAATTTCTCATGTCTTTTTCAGACTTTTCTACTTTGTACATACATTATTTTGTATATACTGTTTATGATGACTTCAGTGGTTGTTGACGCCGCCCGAGGAAATCGGGACCGAGTGCAGCCACAGACTTCACACACCTCACAGCCACAGAAACAGATTCAGGTGGACGTCACATCTATCCCTGGAAGCAAAGAAACAAACAAAAAACCTGACTACTCTCAGTACCTGGACTATTGGTGTTTTTTGTAATGGTTATTGATAGAAAAAAAGATATTGATATTAATGTTTTTTATTCTTATTCAAATATAGGAGAGTTATAATAAGCATTTTACCACATGTACTGTGTACGATTTTGTATGTGACAATTAACATTTTAATTTTTCATTTTAAATAAAAAAAAATGTTATCAAAGCACACCAAACATTCCTAAATATGTTAACAGAGAGCCTCATGGTGATAAGTTGTCCAGAGGCCAAAAATATAACTCCTTTTATAGAGCCAGCACCAATAATATTCATTCATAGAGATTTCTCTCTATCTATCTATTTATTTATGTATAAACATAGGCCACAGCAGAACAGATTCGTCTGGCTCAGATGATTGACAAAAATGATGCAGATTTTGAAGGAAAGGTCAAACAGGTGAGTGCAGCAAGGATCAATTTCATAAAACCAGTTTCATGCTGGAGATCGTTTTACCTTTCTGATACTCTCGTGTGTCTTTTAGCTTATTGAGGTCACAGGACGAAATCAGGACGAGTGCATGGTGGCTCTTCATGATTGCAACGGGGACGTCAACAGGGCCATCAACTTCCTGCTGGAAGAGGTTCCTGCCAAGGTGAATAGCATGTGTCCTGGCCTGTCAGGATTTTAATTCTATCTTTCTTTTTTTTTGACACTTTGTTTGTAGTTTCATGAGTCACTGAGTGCTCTTCCAAGAAACCCATGAGATCGATAATGCTTCCGTAACAGCTTCTGAATGAGCTTCTGTTAAACAGCTGTTATAATGCTGTAACCATGGTGTCTGTTATAACTATTACAATGCAGACTGTAACGTTGGGTTGTTATATTTTTTTCTGCATGCTGTGTTTGGTCAGGACTCCTGGGAGACAGTTGGAAAGAAGAAGAGTGTGGGTAAAGAAGGTGTGACTGCAGAGACAAAAGAGCGAAGAGTCGACAAGGAGGGTAGGGGCCGCGGTGGTCCAAACAGACGCGGTCGAGGAGCCAGTCGCACTCAGGAAGGTGTGTAGTACGTTGTGTGTACATGCACAAGTGCTTTTTAATCATCACACTTCCTTACAAATGTACAGTTATTAAAAATTGTTTTTGTAGGCCGCACTGAGGAGAACGGGGTAGACTCGACTCCAGGGGAAAGAGGAGAGCGTGGGCGCAGAGGAAGAGGGAGAGGTCAGCGTACGCATGAACACACACACACATACACACACACACAGGCTTATTTAAGAAATGCACACAACTGTTTTCACTTATCTGTCTGTTTTTATTTTGGGCTTTTTTGGGATTATGAAAAAAAACTATTAGGTTTATTACATAAGTGCCTGATGAAACTCCTTTACAATCTAAAAATAACTGAGGCCTAAACTCGAACAATCCCCGCACAGAAATGTTCAGAAATTTAACCCTGTAGTCTAAACAAACAAGTTTTGCGAACACTCTTTTCCACCAGGACCCCTCTGCTGGTGTTTGGAGTTGTGGAAAGGGGTTTGTTGCCATGTTTCTATTTGTGTCGTGCTGTAACCATCATTAACAGGCCACACGGTCAGAGGAATGCGTTGAGTAGAGCAGCTGTGGCCAGGAGGAGACTCTAGGAGACGTATGACGACAACCAGTCAAAGAATAAGAAATGGTGGCTGTGTGTTTGGTGCTTTAGGCCACTTTGTTAGTGTTCGCTGATGGAACAATGTGTCTTTTTATATGTGAATTTTTTACTGGTGGGGCTTTGTGGGGAAAAAATCTGTAGTTTCTCGGATTGCTTCCAAAGTAAAGTTTTAAAGGGCGAAGGTTGCATGTTGACCTGTGCTAATTCTAAACTGCAGTCTTTGGAATTCTGCGATTTTACCATGTCACTTTATCTGTGTTTAGGTGCAGGAGGGAGAGGAAGAGGCAGAGGAGATGGTGTGAACAGGTTCTCTCAGGGAATGGGGTGAGTATTTGTTATCTAAAAGATGTCCCTTTTCTTCCACAGCCTAATCACCGTCCCTTATCAGTGATGAGGGATTATATTGTGTAAAAGTGTTTTCTTTAGATAAAGTATAGGCATTAACCAGTCAAGCATCAACAGTTATTATGGTCAAAAAACAAGGCAGTCTTAAATTTGTGCATAGGAATTTTTTGTGTAATATTTTTTTTTCTGGGGGGGTGTTTTATATAAATCAAATCATTGTTTTGTTGTACTCTATAGTAAAACGTGAACATTTTATAAGATTAATTTTTGTTTCATTTATTAACTTGTAGGTTTGTTAATCATTAACATTTGGCATATTGACATTTATCACAAACTATAATTTGATGGTGTATGAGAGAATGAGGAGTATCATGAAGCTGGTGCTGGGAAAATGTTGTTCATTTTTTAAGGATACAATATCCAGTAACCAAACATGCTCATATTGCGGTACAATAATTAATCTATATATTGCCCACCCCTACCTCACGCTCACTGTATGCGCTGTTCATAAGCTTTTAAAATTTAAACCTGTTTAACTGGAAATGTGTGGGAAGTAACTAATTAACTAAAAAAAACAATTCACCTTATTTGCTACGTCCATAATGTCACTTCTGCGGAAGCTAACCTGAAAAACATTTGTTTGTTTTAGTTAAGCACCAAGTAATGAAGTTAATATCCTGAAATAGGGTGCTGTGTCCCATGGAACATTTTTCAAACATGATATTTTCCGAGTTTGATAGCACAGTGGTTCGACAACCTTGTATAACTGGTACGCCTCTGTGTTGCAAGCAAACAGGAAGCCGCACGACTCTGTTATGGATGTTGTGAAACATTTAAATATTTTATAGCTTTCATCAGTTCTCCTTCACTGACTGTTTAGCAGAATGGGTTAACTAGTTAATATCTTGATTTTAAAAATTCAACTACTGAAAAATGTACTTGATGTAATAGCTCTGCTAGCAAAGCTACCATCCCATTCTGTTACCAGGTAGCATGGCTAAACACTACACTACATCGAACAATGGAGACACTTCAAATGTGACAGTTTTTTGTATAAAATTAATCCTTACAAATTAAATTACATGTCAATTGTTGACCGATATGTAAACTTTATTTAGACTAAACGTTCTCATATATTTGTATAGCTATATAAACGTGAAGAACTGCTCCATGTGCGGCTCCAAGTGGTGTTGGACCGCAGTTCTCTAGTACCGTAGCACTCCCGAGTTTAACGTTACACTACTTTAATATTAATAAGCATTTTGATACTTTTTTTTCCATATGAAGAAAATGAATCTGTAGTAAACATGTGCCCTGCTTTCATCTCATTTGGATGTGCAGGACGTTTTACACTGCTGATTTCACTGGCTCCGCTGATCCAGGAGAGCCGGCCAACGACACTACTGACGGAGCAGGTGAGCCGTTTTTCTTTTTAGATCATGTTCATGGATGTAATGGCGCGATCTGCTCGCTCATCTCTTGTGTACAAATAATCTCAGACATTGCTGTGTGCATGTTAGCCACCTGGAGAAACAACATGGACGACTGGGCTGCAGAGGACTGGAATGAAGATGTGAGTGACTTAATTTCTTTGCTGTTTTATCCTATATATGTTCTAGCAAGAAACTGAGATGGGCAACTGGTTATTTTCTGCATACATATGTAATACTAGGGTGATTTCTGTGACAGATAAATGGAAGTTTGCTAAATTCTATATAAATATGGTATGACGTTGTCAATAGTGGTACCAGAATGGTGTCTAGTGAATGTATGTAGTGAATATATAGTTAGATAGTTTTACTAATCTGCTAGTTAAAATTGTACAAAGCATTTTAGTGTATACTACACGAGAACGGAGCGGTCTGATTGGTCCTCTATTTTGGGATTAAGAAACATTATGCCAAGCGATTAAATGCTTCAATCAGAATTATGGACACTTATGGTTTGGCCCGGTCACTTGAGAAAGGTGGTGGTGTTATTATTATTAAGCATTAAATGGAAAAGTAAAATTATGACAATCTCCTGTATTTATGCATAGTATGTACTTGTAACCTTGAGAATTAAAACGCATTGTTATGGAGTGTGGTTTATTTATGTTTCCACATAGTATATACTAAACTTTAAATGTATAAAAAGCAGTGTCTAGCTCTGCTTGGCACACCTGACCCACCTCTTTACTGATTTACTGATTAAAATATGTGACTCGCTCCAGCATAATACGGAGTACGTAGGAAATTAGACATACTGAGATACTGATATATTTGGAAAGAGAAATTAAGATGCTTTAAATGAGGTAGAATACATAATTATTGCAATCGAATTGGCTGAGTTACAATGTCCGCTTCTGAAACTCAAAGAATCCAGCTCTCAGCCAATCAGCACACTGCTCTTCATAACAACAGATGAGTTCTATTTACACCGAGTCATGTCTTTTGAGGCTACTCATTGGTTTACTGTTATGATTTGGGGGAATCCTTCTGGGATTCCGTAAGTAGGAAGAGTATTCTGGTAGTGAACCTGGATAATAAGGAAATACCCTAAGCATTCACAAAACCGGATTAAAAAACGGCAGCATAAGTGGATATTTTCGCATTGTTTTACAACAACCTTTTACATGGAACCCTTTCTTAAACAAGTATTTTAGCCTGGATAGATTGTGTTTACAGATATATGAACTTGGTCATGTTGATTATGCTCTGAAGGATGTGTTTTTGGCAATATTGCCTTTTCCTCCAGGTACGCTATTTTCACCTTACGTTGGCTCTTACTCAAAACAGTACATATACATTTACAGCATTTGGCAGATGCTCTTATCCAGAGCGACTTACAATCAGCTCATTCTGGGATTTTTCATGATATAGAATCTCATATTCATCTGGATTAAGTTAGATCTTGCCTAGATGGATCTTTTCCTTATCATTTGTCAAAGGATAGACTGCCAAAAATATATTAGTACCAAAAACTAACCAGAAAGACAACTTGTCCCAGAAATGTTGCTGTTTATCCCAGAATGAGCCAATTATCATTTTTATACTACTGAGCAATTCAGGGTTAATGGCATTGCTCCAAGGGCCCAACAGTGGTGACGGTGGGGATTGAATTGCTGACCTTCGAACCAGTAACCCATCGCCTTAACCACTAAACCACCATTGCCTGCCACTACCTTTCGAATTAATTCGTATTATGCTGGGGCAGTGCACATGTTTCAAGTGTCATGTAAAAAATAAATAATTGAATAACTTTAAATATATAATTTATGTTCTTGTGTAGTATACACTAAACAGTTATATGCCTCAGGTTCTGCAAATATCGCTGAATTTAATATTGTTTGCAGTAACATCCTCCAGTGATTAAATACATTTCATTTCTATATAAATATTAGCGTTATGTTATACAAAACCTTTACCACTTGTTATTAACAACATGAAGCATTTCGTATCTGCAAGTGACGATAGGTTTTGTGGTGTGAATGTAGGGTTATTATTGTTAATCTTTTCTCGTTGTATGGCTACGTTCCTTTTTGTTCCAACAGCTTTCTGAGACCAAAGTGTTCACTGCCTCTTTTGCACTCACTTCTCAGAACCATGTAACGCCTGGACAGGGGTAAGCACTCTGCTTCAACACATTAAGGGAACACTTTAGCATTTTGAAACCTAATCCGTATCCACCACCCCTTACGTAGCATTGCAGGTTACTATTACAGATGTGGAAACCCCCAGCCCCACAATGAAAGTCTTAATTTTTCCATTCTGCAGGGTTGATCTGAGTTCTGTGTTACCTAAAGCACCAGAGGTGGACTCTGATCTGGCTGGTTTGGAGCCGTCCCCGGAGCCGCTCACACAGAGCCTGGTGTTTATCAACTCTCAACAACACCCGGCTCGCACACAGACACACAGCTATGCCTCAGCTGCTGCCAACAGCTATGCTTCTGCTGCCGCTGGCACCTACGCCCACGCTGCCTCGGTGAGAACACACTCGGAAGGTTTATTGTGGTTGCATTCATTTGATTAATTGTTTCTGTGGTCTAAAGTTTAACTGTTCACAGCATTAGGCCACTTTAAAATGTTGTTGTTTTTTTAAACAAATTCTAAAGTAAGGCCTATTCTTTATCTGTGAGAGTCATCAGATGAATGTTTAGGAAGGGCGTTATTGGTGAATCCACAGTTTGGATGATTTCTGCATCATGTTAGAGGAAGTACACCCATCCCTGGATCTGGGGAGAGTTGCTATTCTGCGGAAATTTAATATGTGTGGTGTTGTAAACTAAAAACGGGTCTTCCATTCTGAACCTGCTGGAGCTTGTCTAACGTTCAAAATCAGTACTGCAATGCCTCATGTGTCCCACCCTGTAGAGGCTACAGGCAGGGCATGAGCAGTTGGTTATGCAGTAAGAGTGTACAGTATATTCCCGGCAAGGGCCTTTACTTTTAGGAAAAGAGATTTGTGAAAAATGGGGCAGTGATTATTTAAAATCGCATGCTATCTGATTGGCTGCTCTACTACTAGGCTATGCGAGTCTAGAAAAACTAAATTTGCAAAGTGATTTGTATTGATGTATTCTAATTAAAAACAAAAACAAAAAAATTATTAAGAAACAAAATATTTAATATCTTCCATATAATCCGGGTTCAAGTCGTGGCTGCAGCAGCCTAAGCAGTGAGGTCAGACGTTCCTCTCCCCAGCCACTTCCACCTCTTCCGGGTGACACCGAGGCGTTCCCAGACCAGCCGAGAGACATAGTTCTCCAGCGTGTTCTAGGTCAACCCTGCGGTCTCTCTCTGGTTGGACATGCCTGAAAAACCACACCAAGTAGGCGTTGGGGCGGCATTCTGATTCCCGAGCCACCTGAACTGGCCCCTCTCAATGCGGAGGAGCAGAGGTTCTACTCCCAAGTTCCTCCCAGATTTTCTCCAAGCTTCTCACCCTATTTCTAATGGAGAGCCCCGCCACCCTGTGAAGGAAGCTTATTTCAGCTGTCTGTACCCACAGTCTTGTTCTTTCAGTCACTGCCCAAATCTCGTGACCATAAGTGATGGTTGGACTGCAGATCAACTGGTTGAGAGCTTTGCATTTTGTTCAGCTCCTTCTTCACCACGACAGACCGTTACAAGCACTGCTTTACAGCAGATGCTGCACTGATCAGCCTGTTGATCTTCTGTTCAGTTCATCCCCCACAAAACAAGACCCGAGATACTTAAACTCCTCCACTTGGGGCAGGACTTTGATCCAGACCCGTAGGGTGCATTCCACCCTTTTTCGGCTGGGAACCATGGCCTCGAGCTTGGAGGTGCTGATTCTCTTCTGAGCCACTTTGCACTCCAATTGCGAATTGCTCCAATGAAAGCTTGAGGTCCCGGCTTGATGAAGCCAAAAGGACAACATCATCTGCAAAAAGCAGAGACGGGATCCTATGGCCTCCAAACCAGAACCCCTCAACACCTCAGCTGTGCCTATAAATTCTGTCTGTAAAAATTATGAACAGAGCTGGTGACAAAGGACAGCATTGACAGACTCCAAACCCTCATCGGAAACGAATTCAACCTGTTCCCAATGTCGACCAAGCTCTGGCTCCGGTGGTGCAGAGACGTACCACATTGTTCCTCGTGAATCTGAGGTTTAACTATCGGTCGGATCCTCCTCTAGTACTCCTTCATTTACTTTACAAGTAGGCTGAGGAGTGTGATTCCATGATAGTTGGAACACACCCTCCGGTCCCCCTTTTTAAAAAAGAGAACTACCAGCCCGGTTTGCCAGTCCAGAGGTACAGCCCCTGATGACCACGCAATGTTGCAGAGATGTGTCAACCAAGGCAGTCCTACAACATCCAGCACCCAGAGATATTCAAGGTGGATCTCATCCACCCTTCGGAGCCCGGCCAGTGAGGAGCTTTTTGACTACCTCGGTGACCTCAGCACCAGCAATGGGGGGCCTTGGAGCCCCTCACCCAGGCCTGGCTTCAGGGCCAGACCCCGGTAACCCGTGTCCGGGCAAGGGAAACTGAGTACTTGATTTTCTCTCCATAAGGGTCTTCTGAACTGCGCTTAGTCTGGCCCTTCACCTAGGACCTGTTTGCTATGGGTGAACCTACCAGGGGAATAATTACCCCGACAACATAGCTCCCAGGATCATTAGGACACACAAAACCCCTCCACCACGAAAAAGTGGCAATTCAACGAGGGAAATGTTTCATATACATTTTATAATTTTTATAAATTAAGGCTTGTGTCCCTTCTTTTGCACTCACAGAGCACTTATCTCAAGCATTTACTGTTGCTAGGTTACCAAACTCCTCAGGTTCAAGATCTGAAGATAGACGAGGCAGGCTTTTCACTGAGTTTGTTTTCAGAAATTATCTTGTGCAAGTTTTAAAATTTGATTAAAATATTATAAACGCTGTATTTATCACAATCCACTGGATGTGGATATAATAAAATGTCATACATTTAAGCTGTGCACCTCACTGGCTGTATCAGATCAGGACTTATTTTCATTGAATAACTGCTTAATATTTAACACCTTTTATTATTTTCAGATTATTTATTCCACTTTCTTCATTTCCTCTGTTCATTTCCCTATGTTTTAGTCCTTGGGCTCCAGACCACCTCACCCTGATGTACAGAAAACTGAGCCTGTCAGCATCCCCCGCATCATCCCTCTCTCCAATCAGACACCGGTAACCCTGCCCAATGGAAGCCCTGTTGGAGAATCCAGTTCTCCTCCTTCTGTACCTGCAACCTTAGCTATGAGTGAACCCATAGCTGATATTCCTGTTACAGTTACTCACAGTGAGTAGCAGCTTAAACCCTGTCTCACACACAGATACTCTTGTATGTATTCATAAAACTGCTCCTTTGTCACATCACTGAACTCATCAGGAAATTAGAGGCTTAGCTAGGGGGCTATAAGTTAAAGGTAATGTTTTGGCCAAATTTATATTTTTGTGCAGTAATTTTGAATATTTGGATCCAAAGTTAATGCAACACTATAATTAGGGTAGCAACACTACAGTTCAAATAAACTGTCATGAATGTTTTGTCCCTTGTCTTCCGTAGTGGATCTGAAAGCCCAGCCTGACCCCTCCCCTATCCTCAGTCAGTTGACCCAGCAACAAAACCCCACACTCCTTTCGGACCTGCCGGCTCGGGGCCGAAACCCCTCTCCTCCTATGCCCCTTCAAGATTTCACCTCACCTGTGCTGAAAGCCCTGGGGGAGACAAGCGCATCGGCCATCACAGAATCCCATCACCCCAAGCAAATCCGACCCCAGAGACGCAGAATGCCACCTCCCTCCAAAGTAAGGGTCTGAAACATTAATGTTAATATCTTGCTGCTTTAATAAGTACTGTACACGTTGTACTTGGTTTTATAAGCCCTATGGAAGATGTAATGTTTTTCCTGCAGTAAACCATTCACAGGGTGGCCTCCTAATAGATGCATGTGGTGTAGTATACAGATAAATAATTAAGGATGCAGGTGATGCTGTGAGGCTACCATTTTCACAGTATAACATGCATGGATGAATCAGTTTTATTGAAAAAACAAACGAAAACCCCCTTTTAATAATTGTCTGGATTTCCAGATACCTTCCTCAGCAGTGGAGATGCCAGGCTCTGCTGATGTGTCTGGGCTGAACGTGCAGTTTGGTGCCCTGGATTTTGCTTCTGAGGCCGCTGTAGAAAGCAAAGGTAACTCGGAAACAAGCAGCCAAGAACCTGCTCCTCCAGTTTCCCAAGCCCAGAACAACCTGTACTCCAAACCAAGCACTGCCAGGTAGGGGTATGCCGGTATGTAAAAAATGCACAAGTTCACTAGTATTTCATTGGTAACCATCATTCATATCCTTTCAGTGAGCCAGTAGCTGGTCTTCCTCCTGCCCTTCCTGCAGCGACTGTGGAGCCCAGATATCCGTCTCCTTCACTGGGGTTACCCGCAGCCACCCCTTCCACTTCATCCAGAGCAGAATCCTCGAGTCTGCGCAAAGAACCTCCCACCACCACCAACGCCACCCCTTCCACCCCTCACACTGTAAGACTAACAGCATGCCTGTTTTTGTGCTAATGAATGACAGGAGTGCCTTACCTCTTACCTTGTATAATAGTAATACTGATTTTTATTTCTTAGAGGTTTGCATTTTTGTAAACTCAACGTATTGATCACATTTGCCCACAGAACGGATTCGGTGAAGTTCGGCCCTCCGGTACACAAGATGGTACGTCACTGTTGCTAATGCACCAACTCATGAACGATGACTCCTCAGCTTTGTAATTTAGTCATATGGTGACTAATTACTGTAGTAAATTCTGTCACGACTTAAACTGCAAGCGTGATTACTTGACGAGCTAAAAATAGCCAAGTTCGGTTAATGCGCAGGCATTTGAACTAGATTACACGTAGAATAATTGGACGGGTTGAATTTGGATGGATTTAGATTTCGAACACATTGTCTGTCTCTGTAGCCGTCCCCTCAAGCACTCCTCAGTCCATGTCTACAGCACTGCCGTCTGAAAACAGCATGGCCTCTTCCTCCCTACCATCATCCTCAGCGTCTGCACCAGTTCTGACACCCAGCACTGCTCTTCCCTCCCTCATCAGGTAAATTCCTTCCTGTCCTCCCTCACTACATAGCTGCTGCACTACCAAAAGTGTATTTCTTCAGGGATAATCTGAGAAATCACCTTTTCATTGATCATTTCTGTTGTATTTAAAGTAGTCATGTGAGCAGTGGAACTCCATTAGGATCTGCTGTACCCGCTACTACCGGCCTGAGTGTAAGTGCTTCTCTCATTTTTTCTTTATTTTTATTATATCGTCTTTTTTTTATATTATAATGAAGATTCTTTTTTTTCTTCGACTTAGCTGCCGAGTGATGTCACCGGGAGTCTGTCTGCCTTCTCAGGCTCAGTTCTCACCTCAACTGCCCTGAGCAACGGCGCACCAGGTCTGTCCACCAATGGCCCCTCTGCGCCATCGACACAACGTTCCGCACCACTGCAGACTACCACCTCCTCCACCACCTCCAGTGAGTAATGCAGAGATCTCTCGTTATCCAGGACACAGAAGGAATTGTCATCTTGTGCTTGTGTGTAAGTCTTCTGTATGTCTATCCCCAGGCAAAGCACCCCCCAACCTGGCTCAAGGTGTACCGCCACTGTTGGCCAATCAGTACATTATGGGACCTGGAGGACTGCTTCCTGCGTATCCTGTAAGAATAGTCCTCTTATTATTCTTGGTCACAGGGATAATATAATTTACGTTTCAGATGCATCATTTCTTTTTACTTCCTGATTGTTGTGAAAAGCAAGTTTGGTGTGATGTAATATAAATACAGTTTTTTTGTGTGTGTGTGTGTGTAACTTAAAGCAGATCTATGGCTATGAAGATTTGCAAATCATGCAGTCACGACTACCCATTGTAAGTATTTTGTCGTAGCACCTCAGCTTTAGAATCGAATATTAAATAAGAGTGAGAAACTGTTGCTGTCATTTCAGGTGCATTATGGAGGAAAAGTACTTGTGTGTACAAGTTTACATTTCAAACAATGCTGATGTGAATAGACTCTTGAGATAAAGCTGTATTGTATTGTTTACTGTGGAGTTATTTGTTGTTATGCCTCTTCTTTCTGTAGGATTATTATGGAATGACCGCCTTCCCTGGTACCACACCCCTTGCTGCCAGAGATGGTGGATTAGCAAACAACCCCTACTCAGGTGACTGTCCCATCCTGGAGTGCTTTTAGTTAAAAAGTGTACGAAATGTACTTACAAGACTTTGCTAAAGTTTTGCTAGTTGACTTTATTTGATGTGCTTAATTTCCTGGAGTTTGAATGTAATCTTTGTTCTCGTACTTCACTCTCAAGGTGAAGCTACCAAGTTTGCTCGCGGTGATGCACCCTCCCCGGCACCCACCACAAGCCTCTCATCAGTTGCCCCATCACAGTCTGAGCCTGGAACAGTTCCTCCCCAATCACAGGCCCCACAAAACCCTGGCCAGGCCTTCCTGAATCCTCCTCTTCCCCCTGGCTATGGATATACAAGCCTTCCCTACTACGCTGGCATGCCAGGTGTGCCCAGTGCCTTCCAGTATGGCCCCACAGTCTTCATGCCACCTTCCTCAGCCAAGCAGCACACGCAGTACCAGCACCAGGCTGGTTATGGTGGACACACTTATGCTTCAGGTCATCATCAAATACAAACGATTAGTTAAAAATTGCAGTTAGGGACATAATCTTATACTGCTTCTCACTGAGGACCTTCTTTATGTGTGGTGTTTAAAGGTAACCTGTTTTAAATCCCCCCTCAACAGGTTTTGATGACCTATCTCAAGCTCATGCAGTAGGAGATTACGGGAAAGGATACGGCGGCAGCTCTCAGTCACAAGCCAAGCCGAGCAGCAGCACAGGAAAAGGTCTCTCACACACTTTCCCATTTTCCAGAGGTGTTTTGGAGTGTCTCAAAACCTAATTAAATAGAAGTCCAACATTTTCCTCCTGATGCATGATGCAATATAAGGAATAAAAACACAATGGCCGCTGACATAAACCTTCCTGTCCACAGCACCTGGACTCTCAGGCTCTGCCAGCTCTGATCTTGGTGCAGCTGTGTACAGCAAGACACAGGTACGAAGCTACACAGTTGATGTAAAAAATAAGTTGCATTTGTAGTTACAGCTGTTTAACTGGATCTTTTTTCCTCTAACTTGCAAAATGTAACAAGTGTAATTGCACTCTGGGAACTTCCTGTTGGAAATCGTTCATCTTTTGGACCAGTACCAAGCACATAGAGTGTCTGAGTTCCACATCATGGGATCTTATTTCGGAAACAATACGAACAACAGCCAGTGATGAGAGAAATTATTTATTTATTCTTTAAAGAAATTTCCACATATGATGAAACTGCTCAGTGAACACATCAACAGCTAATAAAAGCTTGCATTCATAGTTTGTTTCTATTAAATTGTTTTGTTTCATTAACTTTTTTTCATGTAGAAAAAGAACCAGAACAATTACTGCTTGGGGGGGGGGACGCTGACATTTTAATGCGTGAAGTATCGAAAATTCACATGATCATCTCGTGCCTCGACGAGCAACAAAGATGTAATTTGCGTATGAATACACGGAGTGGTGTTCTTTTTTTATATGTACGAACACGCACTTGTTTTGATGTGTGTAAACGAAATTGCCTATGAATTGTATAAGCGCCTAGTTTTCTTTTAATCAGAAGTTCACTAGTTTATATTTGACTTGTTAGTTTAATATCTGTATGCTGTTACTTTTGCCGTTATCTTGGCTGATATGAACCGGCAGGATTCACTTCCTATTATCACGATTTTGCACTCTGAGTTTCTAAGAGTGAAACTGCAGCCTTTTTGATCAGTCTAATACAAGCCATCAGACAGATTTTTGTATCGGATAGGCTTATTACCCTACTTTGTGTTAGCTTACAGATGCATTGTATGATGATCCGGTTAAAAACCTTTTTCTGGTATTTAAGAACAGTTGATTAATTGATATGGTAAATTGCAAACCTGTTGTGGTGGTGGTGTTTCTTCCCATTAACACAGTCATATGATAAACAGGGTTTTCCCACGGCGACCCCGGCAACATTCAGCCTTCCCTCCGCTTTGGGAGGCACTGGACCCCTGAACCCTGGTGGAGCCCCTGGCTATGCCCATGCACCTTTCCTCCATATCCTGCCTCCCCATCAGCAACCTCCCCAGCTTATACACCACCACATGACCCAGGACACACAGGTACACACTCTTTTACTCTTTAGAGCTCAGCAGAAATGAATGTAGTACGTTTCTATCTGGTTGGTAAATTTACAAACTGTTCACTTTGGAATGACCAGAAGCACTACATATTTATTACATTCACAGGACACCGTGTGACCCTATTGTGAGTAGTTTTCATCTCATATTCCTGATTTAGCAGCATAAGAAGTCCACCTATGTGACCTGATCTGGCAAAATGAGTCAGAAGTTGCAACTAGCACTTCAGAAATACCGGCCAAAATACACTAATGCATTAAAATGTCAATTTCGTTTTTTTTTACCAGAGGGTCCTACCTCTAAACCTGGTAGAGGAGGCCAGGAAATATCCATAAGGCCAATGAAATAAGATGATTAGTTTCTTGTCACTGCCCGCATGAGATTTTATCCATGCATGGGAAAAAAATTTCTCGCTCCTTGCTGATGACGAAACCAGCATTGAAACTTCGTCGGGCCTGCTGACAATATTTGGCTTTTTTTTTTTTTATTTTTTACCGGACAAGAGTTAAATGAACACTGATGGGTCATCAGTTTACTGCCCTTCCACCTGTAAGTTTGGCACATCCACTGTTGCCACAGATGTACAGAGACCGGACGTAAGTAAATATACACCCAAAATTTCAGAATGAATATTTGCTGGTCGAATAAATGGCGCGTAACAGTTTTTGAGCAGGTTCGGATGTCTTCTTTAATGTGTGCGGCCTTGTAACAGGGATTTGTCTCCACTGCTGTCTTCACGGAGCGAAGGCGCTTTCAAACTTTCTGATGGTCCAGGTCAAATAGGCTATTACCGAGCGGCAAGACGAAAGCCTCTTCTTTGACCAGCTAATTCTGAAATCTTGGGTGTCTATTTAGTTCTGTTCGTCTCTGTATAAGTGCATGGCTGCTTTTCGACTGGTGACTGGACCTCGTTTGAGTAATCCTGTTTTTAATTATGTTTTGATCAGATTCTGTTTTCATTCCATGAAGATAAATTCAATAGTTTGACAAATCTCTTTGTAAATGTCTGTCTCAGTGATTCCTCTTTGAAGTTCCATTACCTCATGTTGTACTTGTTATCCCTGCGAGCTGGTAGCTCTCTGTTTTTCTTTATAATGATTGGCGTAATCCAACAAACTTAATGTTCATAACTTCCTCAGTTTTCAAGACATTTCAACCAACTTGGTATCTTTGTAACGCTTACAGTCTCCCCCTTTAGACCTCCTTTAAACCCCCTTTTTGTTTTTTTGGTCATTCAGACTCAATTTTCCAAATCTGGTCACATATGGGTATAAAGTAAATATAGTCCAGTTTACTCCAAAATAGTAAAAGAAGTCTGGGCAGTTGATAGCAGGTGTGGAGTGACCATAGGAACATAGATGTTCTGTGCAATAAGAGGACTGGTTTCCTAATCACAGCCTATCAATAGCATTAAAGCTGTTGGGCAATTTAGCGCTTTGTAAAATCCTAAAGGAAGTGTATTCCGTGGACAGAACCAGAGTGAGCAAAGATGTTTTTATGTGATTTGTGTCCTTGCAGGCTCAGCGCAGTCAGTCCAGCAGCATGCAGAAGAGCCAGGGAAAGTCAAGCTACAGCAGCACCTACTGGACTAACTGAGCTCATACTGGAAACCAGTCCAAATCTCATTCTTCAGTCCTGTTGCTGGCTTCACACATACACATCCAAACACACACAATCTCTCCTGGATTCACCCTCCAAAGTTTTCCTCTGCTTATTTCTTTTGTTTGTTTTGGGTTTTTTTGTCTTTCCTTCTCCCAATTTGGAATATCATGTAAAATATTAATGTAAGTATTTATATATACTGTAAATGTTAAAACCGACCATTAGTTGTCGTTGCTCCATTTTATTTTTTGAAGGATACTTTGCTTTTGTTTACTTTTTAAAAACTGCAAAGATGTAGCGAGGACGGAAAACTTTTGAGGACGAAGGGGATAAACGACTTCGGAATGAGTGCGTGAGTTGTGAAAGATGATAAGGTTGAAGAGAAGGAGGAAGGCAAAAAAATGGGGGGTGGATTTCAGGAGAGGTTTGTTTTATGGAAATAAAAGCATTAAATGCTTGAATTTGTTACACAGTGGGCTACGCCACAGTAAAAGGAAAAAGATGCCTACCGAGCGCTGTTCTCCTTTCCACTGGCTCCAAAAGATACCACACAAAGTCCCACAAGTTTTTTATCAAACTCCTGTTGCCCTCTGAATAAAGGTTCTGAGCTATTCAATCCTTCGCTTTGTGTCTTTGTTTCTATTTGGGTGTGTGTGTGTGTTTGCATATAAGTGTCGAAGTCTGTATTTAATCAAATATCTTGTTTTCGGAAATACCGACTGCCATTCATGTTGCGGAGATAAACGATGACTTTTTTTTTTTTAAAGAAAATGAAACCTGTGAAAATACTGTGATTAAATGTCATTGCTGTCACACATTAAAAATGTTTTGTATTTGAAATATGAAAAGCGTTAAGGGCGTGCACACGTTCATGTGGATAAAGACCTTAAGTCTTTTTCACTTTCCATTTTGTGCTCAATATAATCAATATATCACACACTGTCCATGCCCAAAAAAAGTCACACTAATTTTGTTGTAATTGAGATTACCCCAGGGCTTCATTAAACTTATTTTTTCTTTTTTTAAATTCATTTTGGGTTTTATTTCAATTATTTAGTCAATCAGAAATCTGAGGTGGTGCAGTAGTGTTGTAGTTAACATGTCTGTCTCACTGCAAAAAGGTCCTGGGTTCAAGCGCTGTGTTTGGTGAGGGTGTTTGTGTGGAGTTTGAATTCTAGCCATCCTTTCGTGGGCTTCCTCCAGGTACTCTGGTTTCCTCTCACAGTCTGAAGATATGCACTTTAGGCTAATTGGCCCTAAATTTCCCCTAAATGTGAAGGGCTGTGCTTTCACTGCGATTGACTGGTAAGTTTTTAAGAATCTGCTGAAATAAGCTTCCCTGTAACCCCAGTAGGATTAAGCAGTTGTGAAAATCTGAGCTTCATTTAAAAAGGTTGCATTTTAACATAATGTAACATTTACCTTAATAAAAAAATTTGAATATAATTATATTACCATATAGGACAGAATGCAATCTACATAAGTAGTTCTTATTTATAATTATGAGTAATGTTCCTGCTTTCATATACAGAATCAATCACATCGCTGAAATTCATGAGTAAGAAAGACATTTCTTTATATTCAGGCACCATAAGGACATTACCAGTCCTGACTGCTGTCGCTTACACTCCCCTATCATTATAACATCTATGTGGTTTTTCCTTCTGTCTTCTTTCAAAGTTTTTTTTTTCTTTAAATCACAATTCTTGCAGGTTCTTATAAATATCATGTAGTATTTTCAATTTTAAGCCTGTAGTTTTGTTCATAACCACAAGAGGGAATTAGTCGTATAGTTCTAAACATTCTGGGTTTAAAAAGAACTTATGGGTGTGTGTGTGTGTGAAGGTGGAAGGATAAAGTACACTGCAAGCACACAGACAAGCCACATCCAAGGAAATCACTACTGTAGTGGACAGGATGTCATTAAGTTAGAATGCACTACTTATCAGATTTCCTCTTGAAGAATGTCATTGATCAAGGGGTTTTTGATGTAGATAAGAAAATGTTACTTGAAAGGACATGTGAGCACCATAATTAGCATCAAATTCACTTTTGGATTATACAGATTATGTTATGCTTTAAACGTCTAAGAATCTGAACTAGTTTCACGCTGCAACTACAAACAGCAACCAACTACCTACCAAAACCATCTTGTAAGTTATCTGCTGATATATAATAACGTGTGTGTGTACACACATACATACTGCTCAAAAAAATAAAGGGAACACGTGTACATGTACAACAACACAATGTAACTCCAAGTCAATCTCACTTCTGTAAAATCAAACTCTCCACTTAGGAAGCAACACTGACTGACAATCAATTTCACCTGCTGTTGTGCAAATGGAACAGAAAACAGGTGGAAATTATAGGCAATTAGCAAGACACACTAATAAAGGGGAATATATGTATATGACGCTGGTTTTGTTAATTGTTATGATTAATTAATGAGCCCTTTCGCTTTCCGTACAGTACGTTCAGTTACGCATTTCATGTACGTTAATTTTGTACAAGCTCACGGTAACAGGCAAAATGTGTAGCACAGGGGCGTACATAGAAATTTAATTTGTTACTTCACTCTACCCGGGTTTTACACTGCAGCTCAGTCGCATTTACCCTAGTTTCCGCCGGAAGTGCACCTCCTTCCCATCTGCACTTCCTGTTTACGACACATAGTTACGGCTAACTAGCGACCGCAGGCCTTAGCGGATGAGTGTTGTTCTAAAGTAAGACTTCATGGTGATGTGTGCTTTTTGTAGCCTCATAATAGAAAAGAAGCAGCTGCTTTTGCCTCGGCTTTAAACAGCGTCATCTCTGGTAAACCTTCAGGGTTATTCAAGTTTTAGTTTTAGACTTTATTTTATTCCACAAGGGGGCGTTACTGCATACGGTTTAAACTTCTCAGGGTTTTCCTGGTTGTAAAAACACCACTTAAGTTCCTACACACAAGTTCTCTCTCTCTCACACGTGCGCGCACGCACACAAGTTCTCTCACACGCGCGCGCACACTCACACGTTCTCTCACGCGCGCGCACACACAAGTTCTCTCACACGCGCGCGCACACACAAGTTCTCTCACACGCGCACACACACAAGTTCTCTCACGCGCGCGCACACACACACACACACCATTCCTCGTGACCAGATAACGTGCAC
>JBCNYG010000012.1:9187081-9199446 GCA_039654305.1 Porochilus rendahli | reverse complement strand
ATTGCTGATTTTCTTAAACACGTCAGCGTGTTTCTGCCCTGCGATGGCCTGGCGAGCTGTCCAGGGTGTACTCCGCCCTCACTAAGAGTCGGCTGAGATGGGTGCCAGCCTCCCTGTGACCCTAATTAGGATTAAGCGGTTCAGAAAATGAATACAGCTGAGCAATTGAGGGTCAAGGGCCTTGCTCAAGGGAAAACAGCTATAAAACATTCTCATTTGTAAGCTGCTGTAAACTTTCTCATGGCTAGCTGCCACCACGTGAACTACATGTTACTAATAATAGTATAATAATATATATATAAAAAAGTAATAATATATATTAAACCAGACTAAACTTATACATAAACATACTAAACATATAACTTTAAAACTTCTGTGAAGAAGAAGAGGAGAGAAACCTGGTGTGATTTCATACCTGGCAAATCAGAGCTAAAATAAAATTATCTATTTGTAAATAATAGAAAAATATAGCTAGTCTGAATAATTTCTGTGTTTATTTAAAAAAAACATTTATATGGGATATCTATATGGGACAGGACGGGGTAAAAACACTCACCCAAGGGATAAAAACACTCACCCGAGGGATAGAAACTCTCACCCGAGGCATACAAACACTCACCCGAGGCATACAAACACTCACCCGAGGGATAAAAACACACCTCGGGGTACAAACACTCACCCGAGGGATACAAACACTCACCAGAGGGATAAAAACACTCATCCGAGGGATACAAACACTCACCTGAGGGATAAAAACACACCTCGGGGTAAAAACACACCTCGGGGTAAAAACACTCACCCAAAGGATACAAACACTCACCGAGGGATAAAAACACACCTTGTGGTAAAAACACTCACCCGAGGGATACAAACATTCACCCGAGGGATTAAAAACACTCACCCGAGGGATACAAACACTCACCCGAGGGATACAAACATTCACCCGAGGGATTAAAAACACTCACCCGAGGGATACAAACATTCACCCGAGGGATAAAAACACTCACCCGAGGGATAAAAACACTCACCTGAGGGACATGAAGATGGATGACTAGCATGCTAGCTGGGTTAGCTGGTGACTAGTCAGAAACGTCACTTTGGCCTGTTTACTGTGCTGTTGTTCTCAATACGTGTCTGTGTGTTGACTAATGTATGTGTGTGATTGGTAATAGACAGATTTGGAGTGGACCGTTACCTGTTCGGTGGTGAGTGTGTGGAAAGCTGCCCGCAGTTACACTACAGCTCAGAGGAGACAGGCACGTGCCAGCCGTGTGCCACAAACTGCAGCTTCTGCACGAGCGACTCGAACTGTGTTCAATGTGCCTCATCATTCTACTTCAAAAACGGCGCGTGCATCAGGCTCGAGTGTGCAGACGGTCAGTTTTCCACCTTCTGGAATTGTATTTTCATACAATATACATCTCTCTCTCTCTCTCTCTCTTTTAATAAATTAATACATTTGATTTCCATTGATAATTTTTGTGTGATTTTGTTGTCAGCTCATTCAACTATGTAAAGAACAAAGTATTTAATAAGAATATTTCATTCATTCAGATCTACGATGGGGTATTTTAGTGTTCCTTTTATTTTTTTGAGTGGTGTATACATGTGTTGGTTGATTATCAGAATGCTTTCTGTTGGATTTTGCAGAAATTAACTGATGTAAAGAATCCTGACTTGGGAACAAGTTTGATTGGAGCAACATTTATTTACTTATTTATTTGTTTATTTTTGTTTATTTGAAGCCATCTGATTGGAGAAGAAAATTCTTAATTTTCATACCAGGAAATCACAATCTACACTTTAAAAAAATGATATGCAAATTGTCACATATTTTATTATTAATATGATTATCCATATATGTTATATTTACTAAAATATTTTTCTTTGCACACTTAAATAATAAAAAAATTAATTGTTAAAAAAAACAGGGGCAATCCTTTTATGTGTAGCTTCTGGCCTTAAAACAAAAAGAGATCTGAAATCGTGTTTTGTTTTTTGAGCTACAATCTACAAGTGCACTATCAAGTTTGTTTATTTGTTCAGGGCAAGAATTTTATTTCTTGTCTCTCATTTCACACCCTACTTTTTTTTTTTTTAAATCACAGCTCATCAGCCTGAATCAGCCTGAATCAGTACAGGGTTTGTCTCAGCTGGTCACAACATGTAGTGTAGTTGATCTAATCAGATTTGCTTCACACATTCAGGGAGAGATATGGAAAGAGTTTGACTGAGATACTAAACAAAAGTTAGACAGACAGTGGTGAAACTCAAATTCTTATCATTAGTGGTAGACAAGTATAAACAGATTCTCTGCTATGGCCTGAGGGCTTAGCTACACACGCCACCATACACTGTCGCTCTCACTCATACCTACACAAACATTCCCTTCATCATGATTTTTTACCCACACAAGCTTCTCTGGTACGTGCTAATGGTCACACATACAGTACATATACTAAGTACATACTCCCTTATATACTGTACAGTATATGCTATTTTTATAGTACTTCATGTCACTGAGACAAAGAGTTACTAACAGCATAGCTAGCATTGAAATTACTGCTAATCTGAGCTTGCAATTATGGATATTTTAAACCAAGATGTCACTTTGTTAGTAACAGTATATGTCTGTTTTAGAAATGAACAAATTACAGAAGCATTTACATGGGATATATTAGACATGTATAAAGTAGATAATGGACAGGATTTATGAAGTAATCTTTCAGGATATCCTCATTAACAATATTGTTTTCTCTGTATAGGTGAAGTGGGTGAGACCTGTTTTACTTGTGAAGTAGGCTGTAAAAAGTGCCTCAAGGGTGGGTATTGAGTCTATAAAATTCATAAAAGTTATAATTTTTTTAAAATAAGAAAATGACAATAAATTATATTTAAATAAAATAAATCTATATCCCAGTAAAACTGTTTTCCAAATATCATCTTTACAAATATCATCCTCCACTGAATTTATTCTCCACTCAGGATCCATTGTAGCCACTCCAGATCTGCTTCCTTATCTGGCACATAACATGAATATATTCAAAGCCTGCGCGTATCTAGTGAATTTCTTACTAGCTCTTTTCATCCACTGAAATCCATCATCACTCCATGATGGCAAAGATGAAACGATGTCACACCATGTTGTGTGTGGGTCATCAAAGTGCTAAGGTGCAGGCTGGTGACTGTTGAGATAAATGTGAAATCAAATACGGGCCAACTGGATCAGATTAAAACGTGACTGATAAGAAGTGCTCCTTTAGTTTCTCATTTCCCTTCTTGGACCTGGGGCCTTTTGGGGGATTGAATTTCTCAAAACTGCTGTAGACTCAAGATGATGTTTCTTTTATCCAAAATAGTTTTATTTTTTCATGCGGAGTGTTTAACATGCGCACACACACTCCTACTACAAATACTACTACAAATACTACCAACCTTCTTAGCAAGCAATTAAAAAGCAGCCAAGTTTTATTGGTATTGGCAGCAGGTATGAAATGTTAACTGGCACATCAGTTTGTCATGCTTTGTTGTCCTTGTTAATGCTGTGTGAGCAAACATGCCTTAAACAAATCATCCAACCATGTTGTGATGGATTCCATGCAGTCCACATGCCCTAAAGGCCTACAGTTTCCTTGGCGCCTTGCATTCTTGCTTCAATTAGATAAACTATGTATTGGCCTAGCTCTTGAACAGAGGGAATATTTGCTCTGTTTGGATTTCACAACGCAGTCGGCCCAAAGCAGAGTTTCTTCTCAACACTCTGATTGAATTAACCAATGAGGAAATGGATCCTCAAATGTAGGGCAGTGTAGGGCAATGCTGGCTTGCCCCCTGTTGGTAAAGTAAAACAACTAACTGGTTTGATTTATTCATTTTATCTGTTGCTTTTTACTGAAGTCAGCCATTTTAAAAACCTATAATATAGTTCATTTACATATAAGGCATTTGGCAGCTGTCCTTATCCAGAGCGACTTGAATTTTTATCTCATTTATTCATACAACTGAGCAGTTGAGTGTTAAGGGCCTTGCTCAAGGGCCCAACAGTTGCAGCTTGGTGGTACTGGGGCTTGAATTGCCGACCTTCTTATCAGTAACCTAGAGCCTTAACCTTTGAGCCAGAACTATATAGTATATAATATAACCAATTTACTGCTTGTTCTGAATGTCCAGCTGATCCAACACACTTTGGATTATTTTTCCCGCCTCAATATTTTTTTTAGATACAAGATTAATTTACTGCTAAACACACGTAGTCAGTTAACATATTAAGCAGATATTAAATGAGGAGACGTATGATGTGGGTCATGTGGGTGTTAAAGGCCTCAGTCAATAACACTCTTCAAGCTTGAATAATTCTCTGTATCACGCAAAAGCGGAATTCTAAAATTGTTTTATATTTCATTCTAATTTTTTTTTCTTTAAAGAGTTCCTTGTTGTCCTGGGTTTGAGTCTCGGGCTGGTCATTTCTGTTTGTGGAATTTGCATTTTCTCCCCATGCTTGCATGGGTTTCTTCTGGGTACTGCGGTTTCCTCCCACAGCCTAAGACATGCATGTTACGCTAATTGGCATTGTCAAATTGCCCCTAGGTGTAAGTGAGTGTGAATGGTTGTATGTGTGTTTCCTCTGGGTATTCCGGTGTCCTCCCACAGTCCAAATACATGCACATTTTAGCTGACTGGCATTGTCAAATTGCCCGTCTGGTTTCCTCTGGGTAGTCCGGTTTCCTCCCACTGTCCAAGAGCATACACAGTAGGCTAATTGGCTATTCCAACTTACCCCTGGATGTGCATGTAAATGGTTGTATTTGTTTTGTCTCAACAATGGCCTGGGGAGCTGTTCAGGGTGTACACCGCCCTCGCTCAGAGTCGGCTGAGATGGGTGCCAGCGTTCCCGTGACCCTAATTAGGAATAAGGGGCTTAGAAAATGGATGAATGAATGTAAGAGTGAATGATTGTGTCTGTCTTGCCCTGTGATGGTCTGGCGAGCTGTCCAGACCTTGTCTTTGCCCAGTGTCGCCTGAGATAGGTACCAGCCTCCCCCCACCCAAGGTAGGATTAAGGGGTCCGGTGAATGAGTGAGTTAGTGAGTTTTGTCTTTCTAACCTTGCTTAGTTGATGGCTTTCCACCAATCAGAAACAGAAACAGAAAATATTTTGTATGAATAATGCTGGTTAACTGACTAATTGTTTTCTTCTTTTTTTGGGGTGCCAGTAACTCCTACGCACTGCATGACTTGTACGGAAGGATATTACAAGTAAGCTTTATGATTTTTAAAAAATAAATAAACAAACAAAAAAACGAGGTTCAATACATTTACAATTTAGTTTGTTTTTCTAGACTGGGGAAAAATTGCCATAAGGTTTGCCCCGAGAAAACGTATGCTGATGACACGTTGATGACATGCAGCGCATGTAATGATAACTGTGTCAACTGTGATGAGTCCCAGTGTTACCTCTGTGAAGACAACTTCTCCCTCTCAGGTACCAAAGAATAACCTTTGTTTTATAGATATGTTTTGTAAAATTATTAAACCCTGACTTAATGTGTGTTAAAGGAAGTTTTTATCCTGTGGCCACTGAAATCTGGTAAAAATGCCAACCAATCACTGCCTTGCAGTTCGTTGGGAAATCAAATGCTCTCTTGTCTCCCTACTCCTGCATGACCCTACCGTGCAGAAATCTGCAGTCAGAGCATGAGAGCAGAGGAGGGAGGGAGTTGCTTTGGAAGTGCTGGGTAGGGTTTAACCGAGATACCCCTTTCACATTTTGCAAGCTTTCCATGGTTACCAACCGCAGCTTTACTCTGAGTTAGAGAATTAGCTCAGGCAAGTTAGCAATTTACTTGAAGCTTGTTCTGCCTGAGTGTGTCTATCCTGATGTGTAAGAATACCAAACAGTTGAATTATAAATAATCAATAACAATATAACAAAGTGGAGATGCTAATCCATCATAGAACAGCGATTAGGATGGTGACATGTTGTCAAGATATTGTTGTCATAGAAGCAAAACCCACACACAGCATTAAAAAAAAAAATTTAAAGTTGGGATGAAGCCAAACCAAGGAAGCTGTAACAAAAAGGGAAAATAAACTGACATGTTAGTTAATAACATTTTATGTACAATTTAAAGTCATGGTAATTATTCAGCTCATGATGGATTATTTCTTTACGTTGTATATTCTGTACTGTTTGCAGCTGATTGCATGGAAGTGTGTCTTCCCTCTGATGACCGGTATCTGTGTTTAGTGCCTAAAGGCAGAAGAATAGAGGTTTATATGGATGTTAGGTGAGGACAGATAGACATGCAGCTACCAGCTGATCATGCCTTCTCTCCTGTGAATTGCAGCTCGGAGAAGACATATAGAATGAAATAAATGTCTTCTTTTATAGGTTGCTATGTTTGTTGTTGCAGTCAGTCATTTCCTCTGACAGAATGCTGAAGTGACGGCATACAGGAGTACATTTGAATTAATTATACCTAAGTTTGTATGCACAGTGCTATTCATGACATTGTTTCAAAAGACCCATTCATTATGAGTTTACCCGACAGCGTGTCCTGTTCATGTCTAGACGGCGCGTGTGTGACGAAATGTACAGAAGGGTTTTATTCTGATGAGAGACATGAGTGCGAGCCATGCCACCATGATTGTCGCTCGTGCGGCGGCCCGTACTATAATGACTGCGACTCTTGTGAAGACAACATGCGTTTGGTGGACGGGGAGTGTGTAAGCATGAACATAGCAGTCCACTGTGAGCCCTTACACTTTCTCAACGGTAAGCCAGCAACCCGATCAATCAGACTAATAGGAATTAGCTGTGGAAATTGTAAAGGGTTCTCATGGAACATTCTGGTTATCTTTTCATATGAAAGGAACCGAATAAATATGGTTCATATAGTTCATATCTGAAATGCAATCCATCTAAAACTGTTTCATTTCTGTATGTAAATATTTTATCACACTAAATGTCAGGCCAGGAACTCAACGAGCATGGAAAATATATTTATGCTGGTGCTTTTCCAAACAAGTCCCTAGCTACTATAATTAGCATGCGTTTGTAATGTGTCTCATCTTGAAGATTGTAAATCATACATTTGGTTCATCTTAAAATTACTGCTTGCTGCATAAGCACCTTCTGTCTGCTTTTATTCCCGTGTGTGTGTGTTTGTGAGTGTGTGTGTGTGATGTATAGAACAAGGCGAATGTGAGAAGTGTCATCCCACCTGTAAGCTATGTTGGGGGTCAAGGGCTGATGAGTGTAATACCTGCAAGGATGGTGAGAGTACTGATAATCCATTGCTACTGTTTCCCCCCTCCCATTTCCTTGAAATGTTCTCAATTAATCTGGGTGCATACATCCCTAGGTATGTTTCTAGACGCAAGTAGTAATTTGTGTGTCTCATCCTGCCCTGCGGGTACTTTTGGGAACAAAACGAGTGGGCACTGCGAGCACTGCCTGCAAGGATGTGTCATGTGCCATGAAGCCCAATCCTGCGTCAAGTGTAACAGACATCTCTACATACAGAATGGCTTTTGTGTTGCCAAGTGTACAAAGTGAGCACAGTTTTCTCTCACGCATATTTCTGTTGTTTCCACCAGCATTCACGTACACGCAAAGACAAAATATTGTTTATTCCATTAAACAGTGTAATACACTGTAATATATTGTATTAATATCTATATTGAAAGTTTCATCATCTACACAGAACATGAAGTTAGTAGAAAATCAGCAGTAAACATTAATGTGTAAATTAAAATTAATTTATCACCCACATTTATTTGCCTACAAAATCACTTATATAGGCTGTTATACAGCATAATACTGCATGTGTGTGACGGACACAGTACACCAGTATATATTACATGGAAATGGCATGATCTGATTGGCCTGCTATCTTGGCATTAAAAATAGTATTACGAGTAGATATTTGAATCATGGACACTCACAGTCTGTCACCTTGAGCATCTTCATGCATTAAAATGGAAAAATAAATCAGAAGAAATAAATCTCATTTTATTTAGTTTTTTCTTGTTTTTCCTTATATAAAAATGTTGAATTAGTGTCCAAATTTTATAGAGCCATGTTTTTTTAGTGTGTGTAGTATATGCTAAGCTCTGAATGAGTATGCTCAAAACGCTAGCACCACAGCACTCTTAGGTTCAGGTTCACTCTTAGGCTCAAAGCACAACGCTCACCCGAACAGTTTCTGTCATGGTTAACATGGAAATATAAGTTGTTTTAATTATGTTATTTTGTTTTAATTTGCTTTTATTTATGCTATCTTACTGTACTACCAAAGCTCTGATACAGGTTCCGTGTCTGGAACTATTTAACATTCACCTCGATTTGGGTGCAGCATTAAATGTAGGTTAAGTAATGTATTAATGCCGAAGTAAAAAAAGTAAATGATTTGTGGTAAATTTTTGGTACTCTTGTTTCAAACTGTTATGTCCCAGAATGAACTTTTTATACACACCACACATTTACACACCACATATAGTGTGATATCTATTTCATCACATTTTTAAGTGATCTAGCCTTAATATGGTAAACATTATCAAAGTAAACGCTGGCACGTTTATAAGAAAGACAAGTACGCTTTGTTTGCCTCTTCACAGGGGTTACCCTGAAGGCGGTGTTTGCCGTAGCTGTGCTGAGCATTGCACTTTGTGTGAAAACGAACCTAATGATTGTCTGAGTTGTGAGCAGCAGTACTTGCTTCACAGACACACCTGTGTGGTCCAATGTCCTGAGGGCTACTATGTCAATGGCGACGTGTGTGAGCAGTGTCCTAACAGCTGCACCCAATGTGATGGAAAAGGCCAATGCAGTGGTAAGCTATGTAAGATATGCAAGATATGTTTTAGTGGGAAGGAAAACTGTTAAGTTTAAAAGACACAGCACATTTTAGTTCTAAAATACTAAAGAATAAGTCGTGTTTATTGGTATATACATTACAACACTGTGAAATTCTTTTCTTTGCATTTCCCAGCTTGTCAAGAAGCTTGGGTCAGAGTTTATGCTGTCCCAGAGCAGAAAGGGTTAAGTGCCTAACGGTGGTAGTTGGCAGTGCTGGGGCTTGACCACTGACCTTCTGAAGAATAACTCATAGCCACAAAGATTAATGTTCCTATTAGGTTCACTGGATCCTTATATTTAAATAAGTTTATAAAATACCTTTAAACAACTTCAGGAATACAGTAGACACTGGTAAAAAAATTTAAAACATTAATTAATTAGATTCTTGTTAAATTAGTTAGGCAAAGTTTTATCTGCAGCTTATATACAATGGGATTCCTCAGGGGTAACCTTTAGGAGCAATTCTATTCTGAGTAGTTTGACATGTGCTTTCTTTCTTTCTTTCTTTCTTTCTTTCTTTCTTTCTTTCTGTTTCTTTGTTTGTTTGTTTGTTTGTTTGTTTGTTTCTTTCTTTCTTTCAGAATGTGAGCGGTACTATTTCCTTTATAATGGCATGTGTTTGGATGACTGTCCCAAAGCCTACTTTACAAACGTGCAAGAAAAGAAATGTCAGACTTGCCATAGAAATTGCGCAACTTGCGATGGCCCTGATGCAGACGACTGCACATCGTGCCAGCATCCTACAGGTGTCCTCTACAATAGAGTGTGTCTGGCCACCTGTCCGTCAGTCACTTACCAGGACAGGACTGAATGTCGGGGTATGGTAACCGCACACGCGCACATGCACACACGCGCACACACACACACACACACACACACTCATTTATAGACACTTGCCTATGGAATTTAAGTCACATCTCTGACCTGGTATTAGTCAAGTCTGAATGAAGCACTACAATTTCCAATACAATATATTTCTTTGGAAACATTTTTTTCTAACTTCTTTCAATGATCAAAAGGAATGTGAAGTAATGCTTACATGTATGCTGAGGCTGCTGAGAAGTTTCGACATTCAGGCTGGAATCTTGAAAGCAGTTTCCTAGAAAGGACCTCATACAAAGGCCTTGTAATTTTTTATAATTAAATGAATCATAACGGAATATGGAAAGCGAACAACATAAGCCAAGTGCAGCCACTGTACAAACAAAAGCTAGACATTGCACAACCAGATGCTGCACAGATGTTGGACAGCTCAATCCCTTACAGCCTCAGACTATTCATATGGCTTTCAGTTACATATATCATGGGTTTCCTTTTTTTTCCCTTCCAAGTTCTTTGGTCGGCCTTAAACTGTAAACTGTTGGCATGTTTTGTCAGATTTCGACATTTTGTCGTTTCTATCATAGTCAGGATGAACAGCTCTGATGGGCTGATTTATTATGGATGTGTTTGTATTTTGGCTTCATGTTACAAGTCAAACATCCTTTACATTTAAATGTTTTTGTGTTATTTACTCTATTGGAACACATCATTAAGGAAAACTCTTGCATTGTTCTTTCTTTGTTTAATCTAAAAAAATAGATGGAAAACTAATTACATCAAACGTAAAAATAGTGTTGTACGATCAGTGCTTTCTATTCAAAACAGAGGCCCATATGGTGTACAGATGAACTACATACAGATGACTTAAAGTCAGAACTGGAGTCTTGCCCACAATAATAGAAGTTTGCTGAGGGGGTCACTGTTTGAGATTGATATTTAGAGTTCTATTTAGAGCAAAATTTACACTAGCATGTAACAGCAAAATTGCAGTTGGAAAGTCTTGTGCTCCCACTGAGTGTATTTAAAAAAAGGGACAGAGAGAAATTTGCACCTCTGCGATCATTTGATTCCACTGGGGAAAATAATTGACTTAATTGTCACATTCTCCTCTAGCTCTTTGATTTGGTGCCAGAATCTGTCAATGTACAGGAATCAAAGAAATCTGACTGCGATTAACCAAATTGTTTAATATGTACTAACTGGGTGGTGTGTGTGTGTGTGTGTGTGTGTGTGTGTTTTTTCCAGACTGCGATACCTCCTGCCTGACCTGCTCTGGCCCCCATCCTTACTCATGCCTCAGCTGCCGGCCCAATATGAGGAAAAATGTTAATGGCCATTGCGAGTTCTATAGCAACTGCTCTCTAAACACTTTTGAGGATCAAGATGGGCAGTGCAAGCCGTGCCACGCAAGCTGTCTCCGATGTTCGGGTGCAGGCAAACATCTGTGCCTCAGCTGCAGCGCTGGCTCTTACCTGCACAGTGAGTTCCTGGCTCTTCTCCGAGCTGCTCTTTTGTAGCATTTTAATGAGCTGGTGGAAAACAGGAGTAGATTATTAGTAATTCTTCTGTACTGCTACGTACAAGAGAATAAAAAAATAAAGCACGTAATACCACATATGAACCAGTACACTGGTTGGCTGCTCTAAATTGCCCCTAGGTGTGAGTGTAAGTGTAAATGGTTGTGTGTGTGTGTGTTGACCCTGCGATGGCCTGGCGAACTGTTCAGGATGCACACCACCTTCGCCCAGAGTCATTCAAGATGGACGCCAGCCTCCCCAAGATCCTAATAAGGATTAAGCGGCTTAGAAAATAATGAATGATGATTTTATATATATATATATATGTATATAATAGTTCATGTCACTTATTTATTGATTTTAATGCTTTCGGTCCAGTATTATATATCTATTTATTTCTACTCTATAAATTTAGAGTCAAGTATGAGTAGGTACTCTATTTTATCTCTAAATCTATATATTGTGTCAATTATGTAATTGGGTTCTTTTTATCTACTTTTACGCCTTGTGTAAGATTCTGATGATGATTTCGGTCATAATTTATATATAGAAAATTGTTAAGGGTTCACAAACTTTCAAGCTTTCAAGCAAACTTTCAAGTGCCAATGTAGGTCATATACTGTATTTTCTTACTTAAGAAGACTGTTTGTCCCTGCAAACAGATCACATGTGTGTTTCCTTGTGCCCGGATGGTTACTACGGTGACACAAATGAGCAGGAGTGTATTAAGTGCCATGTGACATGTGCAGTGTGCCATGGCCATCACAGTAACAACTGTCTCAGATGCAAAGCTGGCCTCTTCAAGCTGGGAAACACCTGTATGAACCAATGCCTTTCCAGGTACTCACTCAATTATCATTTGCTGTTTATTAAAATATTAGAAACTGAAACCAGTTACAGATAATCAAGTATCTAAGGTATCCCCATTCTGCATTGTCATCCTGACTGGCATTTGTCATGTCATCACTAGAGGGCACCACACACTCGAACAACAAATGTGTAAACCTGAATTCTGATGAGTGGGGCCAAATTATAGATCAGTCAACGATGTTCGTTCATCATTCATTCATTTTCTGAAGCGCTTATTCCTAATTAGGTTCGAGGGGAGGCTGTCGCTCCTCTCATTCGATGCTGGGCGAGGGCAGAGTACACCCTGGACAGCTCGC
>JBCNYG010000012.1:9092053-9114490 GCA_039654305.1 Porochilus rendahli | reverse complement strand
GAGAGAGAGAGAGAGAGAGAGAGAGAGATCAGGGGGTGCTTGTTTTCAGACAGATGGAGCCTGATGTGCACTGACTGCTGTTTTTTTTTGTAGCCGATGTGCACTGACTGCTGTTTTTCTGTCAGGTAGTCCAGAATTCAGTTGCAGGTGAAGGTTTTGATGCCAAGTAGGGAAAGTTTGTTTGCTAGCTGCAGGGGGATGATTGTGTTGAACTGAACTGGACTGAAGTCAATGAACAGCATTTCAGTGTCACATATGTGTCCTTGTCTTCTAGATATGAGAAGGCGGAGTGTAATGTGTGTGTGTGTGTGTGTGTGTGTGTGTGTGTGTGTGTGTGTGTGTGTGTGAGATGGCATCAGATGTCGAGCGGGTGGAGCAATAAGCAAACTGTAGGGAGTCCAGTGAAGCGGGGAGGGAGGAGTGGATGTGTGGCTTGACCAGCCGCTTGAAGCACTTCATCATGATGGGTATCAAGGCCACCAGGCGGTAGTCATTTGGACACGTCGGTAGTCATGTAGACCTCTTCACCACTGGAATGATGGTGGGTTTCTTGAAGCTCGTCTGGCTCAGAGACGTGTTGAAGAGGTCAGTGACGTGTTGAAGAGGTCTGACCGCTGATCTGCACAGTCCCTGAGCACTCTCCCTAGGATGTTGTCTGGACCCTAAGATTTCCGTGGGTTAACTCTGAGTTCAGAGTGTCTGCTCCTCCACAGCCGGTGTAAATTTCTGAGGCTGCGTGTTGTTCAGAGCTTCAAACCGTGTGAAGAACTCATTCAGTCTGTCTTGGGAGGTGGACATCACTGTTGTCACTCAGTGGAGGGATTTAGAAATCCGTCATGTCCCGGATGCCCTGCCACACGCGCCTCAGATTCTTGGTGTTGGTGAAGTGGTCGCAGGCTGAATTAAGAATAGAAAGGAACATTTGCACGACATTTGTTTTCCTTTCAGATATCTGTATTCTAGCAGCAGCATGATGTAGTGATTGGCACGTTCGCCTCACAGCAAGGAGGTCTTGGGTTCAAGTCCCAGGCTCGACGAGGCCGTTTCTGTGTGGGTTTAGCATGTTCTCTGTGCTTGCCTGGGTTTCCTCCAGGTACTCCGGTTTCCTCCCACAGTCCAAAGGCATGCACATTAGGCTAACTGGCTGTTTCAAATTGGCCCTAGGTGTGTGTGAGGGTGAATGGTTGTGCATGTGGTGTGTTGCCTCTGTGATGGTCTGGCAAGCTGTTCAGGGTTTACCCTGCCTTTGCCCTATGTTGACTGAAATGGGTCCAGCCTACCCTGTAACCCTAGTAGGATTAAATGGTTTGGGCAAATGAGTGAGTAAGAAAATAATCACTCATTACATCCATAGTGAGCAGAAAGGCATTTCAGAACCTCTGAACCTTGATTTATTTCAGCAGAAGTCTACATCACTTGGACTAGAACCGCTCCATTTTCTTGCACATATTTCCCCATTTTAATCATAAATAAATCTAATATAATAAATCTCATAAATCTTATGAACAATAAATCACTTCAGCAGGAATTGTCGGAGAGTTACAACATTCACCACCAGAGAGCAATGTTAGGCTAGAGTTCTTTTAGGAATCTTATCCGCCTTAATTTTTTCTACCACCTGTATTTTCTGAACACCGCCTTCCTGCATGAGAACATACTCTGGGCTTCTCGGATTGAACGCTTTTATCGTTAACCAATCCTACTACCGGACGCCGAGCGGTGTTATCCAATCCCGATAAAGGAGGCGGTGCTTGTAGGAATATGGGTGGGAGAAAAAGGAAAACGCTCAACATGTTGAGAGGAACCGGTGATCATGTCCGGCGGAAAAAACTAGAGGGATGTGGACAAAGCTGAGCGACAACCATTAGACACGCTGTTGGGTCGTGTTTAAAACCCAGGGGTGAGTACACAACACCTTATTACACCAAATCTAGTGAGAGACCAGCTGTATTTCTGATTAGATTTGAGTTACCTCTATAGGCTCTAAAACCGAGCGGTAATCTACTTAACGGTAACTCAAATAATACAGAATAATATCATCTAAGGAATACGTAATTATATACATAAATGGAACCACTCGTTTTTTCTTCCCTAACCAAGAAGTTCCCGGGTTTGAGTCCAGTTTGCATGTTCCTCCTGTGCTTGCCTGGGTTTCTTCTGGGTTCTCTGGTTTCCTCCCTCATTACAAAGACATGCACATTGGGCTAATTGGCTTTTCCAGATATCCCCTTGGTGTGAGTTTAAATGGTTATGTGTATTGGCCCTGAAGCTGTTCAAGGTGTACCCCACCCTTGCCCAGTGTTCACTGAGATAGACCCCCAGCCTTCCTGTGACCCGAGTAGGATTAAGTGGCAATTAATGAATGAAGGAATGAAAGAAAAAGTCAGTTTGTAATAACTAAACTAATGACATCACAGGCAAATTTGCTTATTCAATGAATTTCCATGATTATTTGCATATTAAAAATATGTTGTAGGATGTTCCTGCAGAAAAGAAAAGCAGCAGGTGATAGAAATTTATAGCAGAATACAACCCAACAGTAGATGAATATGTTGGCCTTTATTGCTGTGAAAAGTCCTTGAGATAAGGTTGTTCCTGTTATTGCCCATGTTGGGACCAGATTATGTGATATTATTTTTGTTGTTCAGGATGGTCTGCATCTCAGATTATGCTGTACTGTCGTGAATGTTTGCCATGTTTTGCCAAAATTTGCCACACTGCAAGTTTGACACCAACCAATCACACCAATATCACTGTGTGTTTTAGGCTCAAGAACTTGTCCATCATGGCTACAGAAGCGACATAATTGGACTCACGAACACAACATGACACTGACATGATAAACTTTTCGTTAGGGTGTTGTAAGGCATTTCAGATGTCACATGACTGCTCTTTAATTATGCCACACTACAAGCACCTGACATTCGTAATCAGGCCTGACGCTGGTGTTCTGTTGGAAGTAACAAAATCATTTGAAATTTGTGTAGCCTGATCATGGCATCCTGAAAAATGGACGTTATAGCAGCTATAAGCAATCTTTTCTTTACCAGATTTTCTCTCTCTCTCGCATCAACAAGGTGCGCAACTATCAAAGTGGAGATCACCAATTCAAATCCAGTTTAATGTTGCAGCTATCTGTGACTGGGAGTCCATGGGAGCTAATTGGGCCAGCTCTCATGGGAGGGAGGATCTCATAGGCTCACGTTCCTGTCACTCTCAGTGATCACCAGCCAATCATGGGCATCTATCTGTGAGCTGATTTGTACATGGGGTGGATAGCGCTTTTGTGTTAGTGAAATGACTTCAGTTTGTAAAGAAGCGGGTGGCATCATCGCATGTCATGGAGGGTGCCCCTCCCTGGCTGGTGGTGGTTTTGTGATAGGGATGGAAATACTTGACGGGTCAGAAATGGATATGACTAAATTAGAGGTAAAAAATGGGGATAAATCCCCCCTTATGACACCACAAACAAACTGTTTATGTAATAAAAAATTGATAATTGGAAAAAAATGGTGATTAGTGATTGCCGGAACAGTGGTGATCTATGATTGGTCATTAATAACAGTGATGGTCAATGATTGTTAATTGGGAACAATGGAGGTCAGTGATTGGTCTTTGGGAACAGTGATGGTCACTGATTGGTGAATGGGAACAATGCTAATCAATGATTGGTAAGTGGGAATGATGAATAGTGATTGGTCACTGGGAACAACAGTAAGCTGTTATTGCTCACTGGATCTGTGCCAATCTGTGATTGGCTAATGGAAATAAAGTCGATAAGTGTTGAATTGTTGGAAACTATAATGTTCAAACAACAAATCCAACCTACAAGTCAACAAAGCTAATAGCAGAGTCACACTGGCTATTTCATGACAACCAATCGACATAAAGCTAAGAATACATAATTTTCATGTGACAGTTGCCTTGGTTTTGCTGGTTAGACAATATGTATTTGTTCATGTCTTTGTTGCAGCAGTTTGTGTCACAATATGAGCTCTGTGGCGGAACAACACGTTAGCTCAGCCAATGTCAGACTTATGTTAGTGCAGCAGATCTTCTCCTACTCCCAGACTGTGGGAGGCAACTCACTCAAATAGCCCCTTGTCCTGATTACCCAGAGCCACTAAGAAATTAACCCTCTCCGTTCCACCATGCGCTTCACTTTCCCTCTCAACATTCTTCCTAATTAATAGCCTTAAAGGAAAGGCTCTTCAGTGGCGCCCAAGACTTATTTTGGTAACACTTGTTTTCATTTTAGTTTTCTTCATTGCCAGTCAATTATATTTCAAATGTAGGGCTTCTACAGAAGTGTGCAGTGAAGATTATACTCCACCACTTTTGTGTAAAAGGGCTCTGAATAAAAAGAAGTAAAAAATTACTTCTCTAATTTTTAGGTGAAAATGAACGATGCTATTGTAGGCAATGAGAACCAAAAAAAATCATTCCGACAAATATATTGAGGTAAAGTTATAGCTAATAGACAAACACACACACAAAAACTATTTTTGAAAAAAGTTGAAAGGTGTCACAAATTTTATTTTTTGACTTTTGCATAGCATAAATGAACTTCAAACCATATGGAACGGTTAAGCGAGTGAAGAAATTAAAAAATACAGTACACTTATACAACTTAACAAAATGAAGATAAATCAAAAACCAAGTACTATTCAAGTATTTATTTCATGAAATATTGGATCATATTGATGAGAATAAGTAAGCAAAAAACAATATAGAGTAAAACCAAAAATAACCATCTATTTTTTGAGAAAAAAGTCAATATTTATTGCGGCCATTTATTTCATGCATAGTGTTCACATATTTTTTTATTTCTTCACTCACTAAACCATCCCATATGGATTGAAGTTTATTCATGCTATGCAAAAGTCAAAGAAATAAAACTTTACATTTTTCTGAAAAATTGGTATTTTCAGTGTTTTTGTTTATTAGCCAAATTTTTATCTCATTATACTTGTCGGAAACATTTTTTTGGTTCTCGTTGCCTACAGTTTCATTGTTCAAAACATTTACACCAAAAAAATATAGAGAAGTATTTTATTTTACAATTGTTTTATTAAGAGACAACCTTTTAGACAAAAGTGGTGGTGTATAATCTTCACTGCACACTTACGTAGGTTCCACCTCCCAAAGTGTGGATGTGCACTGGAAGGCTGCATGTTCTGTTTGTAAATAAGTAAATACTTTCGTTTCAATGGAACATTTTTAAATAACCATACTTATTCTCAAGCTCATTTGGTTAAAAATGATATTACAGTATGTAGAAATTCACATGTATTTACAGAAAAAAATGTCAGGTTTACTATCAGGTTATATTTGGAGGAAGAGCCTCTACATTAAAATGAGTGTTTGTGCACCCAAGACGCATTTGCACCAGCTTCCAATCGTTCAAACCACTTTAGGAAGTGGTCTCAAGTGCATTTACACCATGTTATACAAGTGCACATTCATCCATTTCCCCAAGCCACACTTGTCCACCAAAACTCCTCCTAATAGATGACTAACGGGCTATATTTTCGTATAAAGTAACTAAAAAATAACATGGACATTTAAGATATTTCTGTCCAACCGGCGATGTATTTGTGGTTAAATGCAGAAAATCTTATCAGGATACAAGGATAAAAATCCATTGGTTTTGAGCTACTCTGGCCATCTTGCCAAAGTGCGAGGCCATCATCATCTTCATCATCAACAACTGTTTCCTTTGGCTGTAGTTGTTGTGGAAAGTGGATAATTGCATATTATTTAACTGAGGTACAGTCCATATGTATTATTATACTCACAAAATAAGTGTGTTATACATGAATGTAGCGTGTAATCAGATGAATTCTTATTAGATTAATTTTCTTTCGTCTCCAGGTCGAAGAAAGGACTGGACATACTGTACCCAACAGACAAGGATCCTGAAGTTCTGCTGCTATTAACCAATCAGGGATGACCTCTTGTTTCACCACGTGAAGTAATACCCAGTGGAAAGTGTTTAGCGTGATCTAATTGGCACGAAATGATAGCTTTGATTGCAAGACGACCCTCTTGTGGACTTGGACAGTTATTTTTGGCGACAGGAGAAGTTGAGACGTCGTAGGTGGAGACAAGGACACAGTTATAGACTTCTATCTTTGACATCGAGACTGAACTTTGTCTCGAGACCACTGCTATGTCTTCGGCTGCCTCAGATCAGAAACCTTTTTGACGTCTTTCTTCCGTTTTAAAACAAAGAATTTTTGAGACAGGTTGCAAGTATGGGTCTGTTTGTGTCTCCTTTTGATAACTTGATATGCATGTTGCTGGGCATCTCCTTCACTGTGTGGTTCACTCTGCTGCTGGTGTTTATCATCGTGCCGGCTATATTCGGCCTTTCCTTTGGTATCCGGCGGCTCTACATGAAAACTCTGCTCAAGGTGTTTGAGGTAAGGACTGAACTCTTCCTGGGAATTCCTAGTTGTATTTTAGATAAGAAACCACCTCAGGTTGTGATTCAGGGGGCCAATGGGGTTAGTTGTAGCACTAGCAACAAGTTACCATAGTGCCGCCATTCAGCACATGCACAGACTGAAGTCTGATTTCTATGAAAACAAATCTCTTAGTGCCTGGGGGTCATTTTGTCTTGTTCTTATTTTGCATGCAAATAAATCCAAAATAGATTCCTGTTTGGAATATAATGTATCTAGAGAATGACAGCAATTACCTTTAAACACATTAAGGAGTTTGCATTGTTGTAATATTGAATTCACTAAAAATGAGCTAGAGAGCCCCAGATAGTCAGTGATTGGCTAATGAGATAAGAGCTCTTGGTAGGTATTTGTATTACAAAAACTCAGCTGTATTTGGTGAACCTGAGGGATTTCTGCTGTCTGCCTTATGTCTGCTTCATCTTCACGTTGGGCAAGTTGCCCAGACTGGGCCGGTGGTTTCCAACCTCTTCCATGTTTTTTGGAAAGGCTGGAGTCGGAGATAAAAGCTCCTACTGGGTATTTACCCATGTGGCCTAGCTGCAAATAAACTGCCTCAGACCAAATCATGGGTTTCCCTTGGCAAGAACTAGCGACTCGGTAAAGGGTAACAGTGAAGCCATGGAATGCAGCCCTGGTGTATCTGACCATTCAGCAAAGGAACTTAAATAGGTCAGTAGTAGTTTATTACAAGATGCTGACTTAAAATAGTCAGGATCATCCAGTTCAGTCAGCCAGCTGCTGCCAACGTCTGTAGTAGAAGCCTGCACGAATGTGTAATTATCCAATCAATAGATATCGTGCTAGCTTGCTGAAAGTAACTACCACATCTTTTCAAAAATGCTGCAAATTCAACAAATGTGTACAAACGCACTGTCCGCCCTCTTGTGCATACATGAAATCACAGACATCCATAATCGGTTAGGTTGTCCTGAATGACTGCGGAGATTGGAAAGCTATCCTGATCACCCAGGGAGCATGGTGAGTTTTGCTCTCAAGGACTCCCGGTCACATCTTCATCAGGATTGAGGCTTGACACTATATGACAAATACTTTTCTGTTGCACCACTTGGGAGCCTGATGACAGGCAGACAGACAGAACTGCCCCATGTTACGTAACCACTCACAGAGGAAATTCAAATTCTTACATCTTGTAGCTTTAGTCTGATCACTTGGTGCCTTTAAAATAATTTTTTGCAGATTTAGGTTGGCATTTATGGAAAAGAATTTTGGTGACTTTCATTACTTATTGAAATCAATATCCTTATAACTCACTAGAGAATGACAGCAATTGAGTTGATTGATGAGTGCATCACATTTACAGTAAATTTTGCGAAACCATTACTTATGTTGGCATTGAGAGACACTTTCTACCAACTCAGGACTAGTTGGCTTTAGTTTAGAGTGCACGCAACCATTCACACTCACACCATGAAATTTGGAACTGTAGGAGGAAACTGGAGCACCCAGTGGAAACCCAAGCATGGGGGAAATGCAAGCATGCAAATTACACACAGAACCGGCCGAGCTGAGCCTGGGACTCGAACCAAGGACCTTTGGGTTTTTTTATTTGTTTATTTAATTTTATTAATCCTGCAAGGTGAATTATTGCTTCTGCATGTAATCCATCCAACTAAACACACACGTAAATAATGAGCACACACTCGGAGCACTGGGCTGCCACACCCTGGGGGCGCCCAGAGATCAGTTGGGAGTTAGGTGCCTTCTTCCTATTCTAACCTCTACACCACAATGCTGCGCTGTCTTTTTATTTCCTTCTTTAAAAGTTAAAGAATGTCAGCTTCTTTTACAGAGAGGGAAGCCAAAATATAAAAAATTAAATTTTTTATATGTACTAGAAGGGCACTCCTCGCCCAGAGTCGTCTGAGATGGACGCCAGCTTCTCCGCGCCCTTAATTAGGATTAAGCGGTTCAGAAAATTGATTGCACGATTGAAGGGCACTTGGAGAGCTCAGTCCTCTGACAATGACAAAGTACAGCTCCCCCTGCTGGGCCTGCATTAATAACACATCTCTCAATGTAAAAAGAATCTTTAAAAAATTCCCTGCCTTGAATTCAATCTGGATCTCCACCAAAGTGTAATGAAGTGTTACTTGGGCCATATTCCACTCCTCTGAAAAAAATTCATTAAAATCTATTTTTAACGGTGTACATAAAGTTCTTAAAAACAAATGGACAGACAGACAAAAATTGAACCTTCTTTGGTGGAGTTATTCACACAGAAGGAAGAAATTGGAACAGGATGACAACAGAGGCCTCTGTTCTAAGGCTGCTAGTAATTTTTATCAGGCCTGGTATCTCTCTCTCTCTCTATCTCTCTCTATCTCTCTCTCTCTCTCTCTCTCATGGGCACACACACACATACAACACCCACTTTTTTTACGCTGTTGCGCAAGCACCCGTGCCTTTACGCAAATGCTTGTGCAAGTCTATTTCAGTCTAGAAAAGAGCAACATCAGCCCGAGAAGTCTGAAACCAAAGGATTAATTTTGTACAGATGAAAAAAAAGGAAGAACATCTATAGTATGATTTATTCTTTCTTTGCACCCTGCATAGCAAGTGTGTTTGTGGCCACTGCCTGTTTGAATATCACGTCTCAATTTAAACTACAGAAGTACAGCACTCACACGATCTCACATCCCACACAGTTTGAAAACTCTTTTTCAGAATGTAAATGCAGTAAAAACTTGTGCGTACTGTAGACCAGGCTGGCATGTTTCATAATGTTACGTCCTGCATTAAGTCTGTCTTTAGAAAGTGGAATGTTTTCAGTTGTTGTCCATGGATACTACACTGCCTGGGCAAAAGAAATTACGTGTGATAATATTTTGTTGGACCAACTTTGTCATGGTGATTGTGCTGTAATCAAGGATATTGTTTCGACAACCTTAAGCAAAACACATTTGACGGGGTGAGATCAAATCAAAAGCTAAGTCTCTTACATATGAAATGGAGCAAATTAAGAAAAACAAGTCCCGGGTGAACATAACGCTGTCGTGCGGAAACTTGAGATGGTCGTTTCATCCTAGAGTTACATGAGAATGAAGCATTTTAATTGGCTGATTGATGGAAAACACACAGCTTTTGTTGTTTATTTGTACCATAAACATGTTCCGGACTATGTCTCGCCCCGGATCTAGAAAGCTGGACGGCCAAGTTTGGTTCGTGTTTGTGCACTCGATACTATTTACACACACTCACACAGCGGCTAAAACATGTTTGTAGCAAAAATGGGACTTAACGTCCTTTTTGTCCTGACAGAAAAAAATTAAACCTCTCCATAAAGTCTTCTCCAGCATTTTCAGTAGACTCTGTACAATTCTTCATTTTCTTGCCACATAGTGTCTTTCTTGCCACTGAGCCTCGACCTGACCAACTGAAGCAACAATGGCATGGAGATTCCGCAAGCTAAAGGTGCTCTAACAAAATATTAGAGTGTGTAACTTTTTTTCCAGGCAGTAACGTGATTTTGGCCTATGTGGGAATCCAAGTACAAGATTTAAGAATTAATATTTAAAATCTCCATTCTTCAAATATTCATACATGTGTTTGTTTATGCTTATGTGAAAAAGAAACATCATAGTAACTGAAAATCAGTGCTCGTGGTGATTATATCTATATTCAGAACACTTGTAATGTCCAAAATTAGCTTGCATTGTTGTTGCAAGCTCTAACACACATATTAGACTTATTGTTATCATTGTAAGAGACTTTCTTTGATCTAATTATTAATGCTGCTGATGCTACACCTATAACCCATCCCTAACCCTAACCTCAGTAAACAAACTAGGAACAGTTGGACTCTTAGTTTTTAAATAAAAGCCATTGTGGAAACTAAACAGATGTTCACTAACTAAGAGATTTTTCCTAAACACACACAACCTACCCCTTTTTCGTACCCTTATTTCTCGGATTTCGGATTTCCCGACCAATATCCGGTGCCAGATATTATTTGGTGTTGCTGGTTTGGGATGAGGTCGACAGAAGGGTGAAGAAACAGCAACCAACAAGTGCAACACATCTGTGAGAACTTTTACAACAGTGTTGGGAAGAACTTTCAGAACAATATTCAATATCCAGCAACGAAAGAAGGCCACAAGTGGGTTCAGCTACACGATCTGAAAAAGCGGCTACTTTGATGACTAACAAGGGCAGAGGTGGTTCAAGGCTCTGGATTGCTAATCTGAAGGTTGGTGGTTCAATCCCCAGCATCACAAAGCTGCTACTGTTGGGCCGTTAACAGTCAGTTTTATATTTTAAATAAAGTAAGTCACTCTGGATAAGTATGTCTGCTGTAAATGTAAAAAAATTAGATTCATTTGAACACAATAGCTCTGCGATGGCCTGGTCCACGGTGTACCCCACCCTTGCCCAGAGTCGGCTGAGCGCCAGCCTCCCCGTGACCCTAATTAGGAATAAGCGGTTCAGAAAATGAATGAATGAATGAATGAACAGAATAATTGAACAGGCCCTGCGATGTCATGGCGAGCTGTTCAGGGTGTACCCCGTTCTCGCCCAGAGTTAGGATGAAGTGGCTTAATGAATAAATGAACAGAATAAAAGTTATTATTTTTTTTTTACCTCCAACTATGCTTTAACTGGATGAAGTTGTTCTAAAACTTTTGACCGGTAGTGTACTAGTTTTTTTTTAGAGACTATAAAAACAATGTCAATATAAATCATGTAACACATTAATTCTAAAGTGTAGGCATGAAGTTGTAATGAACATGAGAGGACTGCATTTCTCAAGACACTCAAAATTTGTCTAAGGCATCCAGTCAGAGATTTGCAGAATCTTCGAGTCATCATGTGTACACATGTACAAGTACAATGCATCATCACTACCAACTATTTAGAATACAATCTATACTTTCACTCAACTACAAACCCTGGTGTTTTTTTTTTTAGATGTAAGTGGAACTTTGACATAAACTGGGTTGTATTATTACATGGGGGAAAAAAAAACACTCAAAGGTGATGGTACTTTGGAAAAAACAGTCCTGATCGATGTGTTTTTCAGTGGGCCACAAGACGGATCGAGAGAGGAGCCAAGGAAAAAAATCATCTCGTGTATAAACCATATACGAATGGTGAGTTTTTCTTGTGTGTTTTTGGCGGGGCTTGATCATTATCTATTTGTGTTTGTGCTGCCTTTTTGTAGGTGTGTGTGAGTGTATTTTAATCAGCTTGCATAGCTTAGTTTTGTGTGGTCAGTTTGTTTTGGTGTTGTCTCTTCACCTGTGTGAACCATTCATTCATTTACAAATGGACTGACATGTGTTCACCACTGTGAGTTATGAATATGCAGGGTTATAGTAGAAACTAAAGCACAAACCTCTGTCAAGACCAGAAATCCTATATATGAACCAAAATGTCACAAATTGACCTACCTCACAATAATTAATAAGCCTAAATGTAAAAATGTCATGAAAATCCACACATGACTTTTTGGAAAAAATAAAAGAATGCACACAGCACCCCCTGCTGGGCCTTTTTTAAAACAATACTACCAAAAAACCTGCCCTGTAATCATCACAATAATAAAGAATCCTATAGAAAATTCTGGATTTTCCCCACAAACTACGATGGCCTTCCTTGTCCAAAGTCTCACCTTTTTTTCACTTACTTGAAAACCCACACATAGCTCCTGAGTGGTTCATCGACAAGGTGTGCAAAACGATCAACCCGGAGATCACAAGTTCGCATCCATGTTGATGCCAAAGCCATCCGCGACCGGCAGTCTATAGAAGCTAATAGGCCGAGCTCTCAAGGGAGGGAGGGATGACATACGCTCACTTCCCGGTGACTCACAGCGATCACCAACCAATCATGGGCTTCTCTGAGCTCATTCATATGAGTAGGTGGATAGCGCTTTCCATCCGATTGTGTTAGGCCGCCCCTAGATATGCATGCGCATCAGTTTGAAAGAGGTGGGTGGTAGCATCGCATGTCACGGAGGGGGCATGTGCTTGCTTACACCCATCCCTGGTTGGTGGTGGTCATGTGATAGGAAAGGCAATATTTGAAGGGTGGGAATTGGATATGACAAAGTTAGGGGAGAAAATGGGGGGGTGAAAAAGTATATATTAAAAAAAGAAAATCCACACATGATGTGTAATCCTGCACACAAAACACACACAAACCGAGGGTAAAAGATCCTTCTTGGTGGAGGTAATAAAAGCATTCTTTTAGAATAATACCACTACCACAGGTATCATTAGGATTTGCTGAGTTAAACTGGATCAAATGCCATTTACAAACTGGTGTCCCACAAGGTTCTGTCTGAGGCCCTGCTCTGTTCTCCATTTTAATGAATCTACTGTGTGTTGGATGTCCTCAAAATAATTTTGGCTTTCTGTTAATGATTTGTACTTATCAGTTCAATCAGCTTCAGGAACTCACTTCTACAAAATTGAACACTATGTCAAAGTCAAAATATCTTGGATGACAAGAAGCTTCCTTCTCCACTATTTGGCTAACATATCAAAAGTATCTTTGTAAAATTTTATTTTTCAGGCATAATAGCCAAAGAGCCCACTTCACTGGAGGAGGAGCTTAAAGAAATTCGCCGCGTTGGCAGCAGTCGGTTCCTGAATGACTCCTCCCCCACAGGCTCCTCCCCTTCCACCTCGGAGTTTGCAGTGTCAGATATCTTCTACTTCTGTCGACGTGGCGTTGAGAGCATAGTGGATGACGAAGTGACCAAGCGCTTCTCAGCTGAGGAGCTTGAGTCCTGGAACCTGTTGACGCGCAGCAACTACAACTTCAGACACATCAGCACACGCCTTACAGCGCTCTGGGGGTTTGGCCTGATTATTCGCTACTGCATCCTGCTACCTCTCAGGTGATGCAGAAAAAGAGACAAATGATGGAACTTCTGATTCCTGCGTTAGAACTGGATATTGGAACCACCAATGCTAACAACATCAACATGAACAAACAATGAGAAAAACAATATTCTGCAGAAAAATTATGATAATATGTAACAGAAATGGCAACGAGAAAACAACAACATAAATTAATAATAACATACTGTTATGCAACTAATTAACAAAAACAGAAACAACAGTAATAATAGTTGGTGGGATGCTGGATTACTGATCCGAAGGTCATGGGTTCAAGCCCTACTAATACCAGGTTTTTACTGCTGTTAAAACTGATAAACACTGTTGGTCGGTCACTTTTTTTAAAAAATCACTTTGGCTATCATGGTGGAATATTCATATCATTTGCTTTAGCTGTATCTGCACTATGTGTTCGAAACTCAAATGCTTTCTGTCATTTTCATCAAAAAGATACGAATCTTGTAGCGGTTTATTACTCCTGAAAAGTGTAGCTATGTCAATTAAAGAAGTCAAGGGCAAATTAAAGGCAGCATATGCCAAATGGTTGTGCTTCATGGCAAGAAGGTTCTGCGTTCAAGTCTCGGGCGTTTCTGTGTGGAGTTTACATGTTCTCTCTGCGCTTGCCTGGGTCTCCTTCGGCAGTCCAAAGACATGCACAGTAGGCTAACTGGCTGTTCCAAATCTGGTTGTGTGTGTGTGTTGGCCCTGCGATGGCCTGGTGAGCTGTTTAGGGTGTAACCAGCCCTCGCCCAGAGTCGGCTGAGATGGGCGCCAGCTTTCTGCCACCCTAATTATGATTAAACGGCTTAGAAAATGAATGAATGAATCATAATGCTTCCGTCTGGTGAGCTGTTAAGGGTATACGCCATTTTAGCCCAGTGTCAGTTGAGAGAGGCTTCAGCCCCCCGTCCCTAATAATAGGATTAAGTTGTTCGACAAATGAGTGAGTGAGCAAGTGAAGGTCAAAATATAGAAATCCCTGTGGATTCTGTTTGTCATTCTCCCTTTTCAGATATAAACATTTACAAAATTTTTAGTTCACTTTATTTATTTATGTTTTTCCTTGGGATGACTTTATTATGAAAAAACAACAACAACAACAAATAAGAATAATAATTGTGAACTGAGTTATGACCACAGATCCGAATCACCCATAGACAAATACTTGAAGCGAAACCTCAGTAGCACCAGTGGAGCTACTTGTACTTTGATGAATTTAACTCCAAGCTAATTCTGCCACACCTCAGGGTTGTGTGAGGCTTTGGTGAGATTAGCATCTGCTTTAGCAGTGACCTTAACCCACATTCCCTAATATGTATTTGCACTCTCATCACTGGAGTGTCTTTTGAGTCCCTTAATAATGAGATGGAATTTAAAGTTCACTTCACATGGGTATTATGTGCCTAATTGAATTTCATACAACGTCTGCACTCTGCGATGTGCTGAGTAAATGGTGGTAAACTTCTCGTGGAGGTTTGATTCAGACTACTGTGAATAGTCTTTGGGTCTGTACCTACTGTGTTTAGTATGCAAACTCTTATAGAATCACAGGGTAACTAATAATAGTTACAGGATGGATGTGCAAACTTAGTTAGCTCACATCGCTAAGGTTAATGATAAAAAAAAAATGTTTCCGACATCTTTCATCCATCCATTTGAGTAATCATCCATACCTCCATCCGTCCATCCGTTCGTCCATCTGTCCATCCATTCATCCATCCAGCCAACCATCCATCTAGGATGGCAAAATCTAGGTATACGATAAAATCTGCATGCATAAGATAAAGTATTTAAGAAAGTATCTAACTTGTTCTCGACCCGAGAGTGTAGCTGACTAACCATTGATTTCAAATCCTGATTTTGACAAATACTGAACACCGAGATGGTGTTCATTACCGACCATCACTGACCTCCACAAATGCAAGCTTTTCAAAATGTTCATGTTCTAACAGCGTCCAAGTCACCGTGTTTTCACATACTGCTCACAATTGTTTTGCCACACCCCGTTATTTTAAACTACACTGAACCGCTGTCAAAACCACCATAACGTGAGGCCTGATGTAAACTATACGAGCATGGCAATAGTGCAATCTGACTGGTTTGCTATCTCAGAATAATGGGCATTATTCACCCCTGAAACTCGGGATAATGCTTAAATCAAAATGGTGGACAAATACAGATGGCCTGTGACAGCCACTGATTCTGGAATTCTAGAAATTCAACAAAATGTCATCCAAAAATACGAAGAGAGCTACTCTAAGCGGTTTTTGTGTTTATTAGGGTAAAAAGAACTTTTTTATCAGTCTTGATGGACTGAGCGTGACCGTTTTGATGGAGCACACATGCTTGTCACGCTTACAAATGGAGATGATAACCACAGCGATCACATTTTAGTTTGCCTTTATGTTTTCATGTAGTATATACTAAAACAGTTATTCACCTCAGACTCTTTGAATATTGGTGAAAAGACATTCTGTTTCAGTCATTATTCTTCCGTATCCACTTCGCCTTGGTGCAATAACAGTTATATATCTGACTGTTTGTTTTTTCAGGTTGACGCTCGCCATCACTGGCGTGTCTCTATTGGTTGTCCTCACCACGTTAGTCGGATTTTTGCCCAATGGGAGGTAAGACTATGAGCTCGATTACAAATATTCCATTTATTATGCCCAATAACGAAGGAGTGAGAAAAGGCGAGATGTTTCTGTGCGTATTTATGGTTAAAACTTCACATTCACATATTTGTTGGTTAACAATAGCTTGAACTGTTGTGTGTTTGGGCAGAATGAAGAACTTTCTCAGTGAAAAAGTGCATTTGATGTGTTACCGAGTTTGCGTGAGAGGACTTACTGCAATCATCACCTACCATCACAGGTAAGGCCGAATATCCAATACACACTCGTTAAGAGATTTAATGCACTGTGGTATAAATTCCAGTTTTCTCCTTTGGAATCATTTGTTCAGCATGAGTCGTGTCACTCCTGCATCGTCTCTACATCTGATCTAATTTGGTCAGCATGATTCCTGACAGTTTGTGTGTGTGTGTGTGTCTGTGTGTGTGTGTGTGTGTGTTTAAATAGATTCAGTGCAGCTGGGATTGAATTAGCTTCCTGGCATGCAGAGGATGTCTTTATTAAATTCTTTTTACTGCTTTAATTGACTCTGATTTATTGATTGTTTGTATCCTACCTCTCATGTGAAAGAACTGGACAGATGATTCCTTAGGTATCGTCTCACTGACTGAGCAACCACACAACATCCACAATTCGACACATGCATTCATGTTGGTCACTAACCGCATGCTAGTTATACAGCTCTGTGAAGTTGTTTCACTTAGTCAAATAATAAGTGCTGGTAAAAAAACAATAAAGGTAATTGGTTGATTGTGGAAAATGGGGCTTGAAGTAAAAAAATTAACTTAGAAGCACACATAACAATCTGAGAACTTAAGGCAAACATAGTAAAACACAACAGTATAAGACTTGTGGGTTATATATTATTTAGGTAACACTTTATTTGAATGGGGGTTCATAAGACTGTCATAACACTGTCATAAGCATGACACGACACCTGTCATGAACATTAATTAATACTTATGTCTGTTGTCATTAAGTGTTATTCGGTAAACTATGTCACTTTGCTAAACACAACACAAGTGACATTGTTTGAGTTGTCTTTGTTACGACTTTGTCTTTGTAACCTGTCATAAACATGACATAGCGGACCTTACTGTCAAACTTTAGCAGACCTTATTGTAAAACCGCCAGGACACCTGTGCATCAAAAGTGACATAATTTACCGAATAACTTTTAACAACAACTGTCATAAGTATTAATTAATGTTCATGACAGGTGTCATGTCATGCTTATGACAGTGTTATGACAGTCTTATGAACCCCCATTCAAATAAAGTGTTACCATTATTTACAATCGTTCCCCCAAATTAAAGAACGATTAACACAGAAAAGGGGGCGGCCGAGGGCGTTTCTGTGAGGAGTGTACGTGTCCTACCAGTGTGTCCATGGTTTTCCTCCAGGTACTACAGTTTTCTTCCACAGTCCAAAGACATGTGCATAAGTCTAATTTTCTGTTCCACAAAAAGGACTGTACTTTCTATTTATTTGAACAGTTGAATTAATAAACCATTTTGTTTGTAATAAAAACAACCCATACACTTTAGCTTTCCTTTTAGCGGAGCTCCTGAGCGGAGCCCCATTGTCAATGAACATGACTTTAGTGATTTTCCCGTGCCCATTCCTGAGTTGATGCTAATTCGTTGTTATGTATTGCTGATTCGGGAAAACTGCTCAGACTCACACAAAATAAAAAACATCTAACTTAGGTAGGCACACAAACTTCTGTGCAATATTCCACCAAACGTGAACAGAAACGCAAAACATGAACTTGTTACACGGATAATTAAAGTAGTAATATGCGGTGAAAAAACCCTCAGTGTTAACCTTTCCTACTTTCGCTTCAGACCGTAGTCGGGGGACGCAGGGAAGATTTATTTATTTATCTCCTCCAGGAATGAAGTTGATTCTCCTCTTGAAAGAGCTGCATTACTCTTATAACACCAACCTCAGACACCTATCTACAGAGATATCTATCAGGAGCTCTGCTTTTAGATTTTTTACTCTACATAATACTTTATATATAGCTATACAGCACTTCACAATTTTACTCTATATAATACTTTATATATAGCTATACAGCACCTCACAATTTTACTCTATATAATACTTTATATATAGCTATACAGCACCTCACAATCTGCTATTATTGTAGAAATTTGACCCATTACACTAAGCTTTGTATTAAATATGTCTAAATGAAACACTTTTATTCAACATTTTTAAGACTAACAGAGCTATTAAAGAGCTATACGGCAGAACCAACCAGCTGTGTCACGTAGAGGAGTAGATTGATTAGCCGCTTGTGCTAGCATGCATGCTATGAGAGGAATTCTCCCGAGCTGTCTCTGCCAGACACCGTGTTTATTAGACGGTGATTTATTAACAGCATGCAGGGAGAGATACTTTGCTAGGGCGTCATTGCTATATTCAAATAATTTGTTCGGTTGTAGATGTGCTCTAGGAGATTTTGTCGTTTAGTGTTTTATTTAGTGTTCTGCTTTATGTGTCACTCTTTTTTTGATGGATGGATTTATTTTCGAATCCCATTTTGTACGGTTGGAAAAACATTATTTTTGTTGCAATTATTACTGCATGCAAGCTGTCTCTTGATGTGTGTGTGTGTGTGTCTGCGTGGGTGTGGATCATTTAGTGAGAATAAGCCTAAGAATGGAGGAATTTGTGTTGCCAACCACACGTCACCCATTGATGTCCTCATACTAGCCAGTGACGGCTGTTACGCTATGGTAAGTGTGTGTGTGTGTGTGTGTGTGTGTGTGTGTGTGTGTGTGTGTGTGCGCGTTTTCTTAAAGCTGCACCCCCCACATATATCAATACAGTAGTGTCTCTCCCTTCGGTGGGACAAACCCACGGAGATCTGATGGGACTCATTCAGAGGTCTATGGTGAAAGCTTGCCCACATATCTGGTTTGAACGCGCTGAAGTCAAAGACCGCCACCTTGTGGCCAAAAGGTAACACTGCAGCATTACCACTGCCTTCATAGTGCATTAGTGTTTATTCTTGAACGTTGAACACAATGAACTGCTAAAGTGTGCAGTGTCATGCAGAACAAATGGTAATATTTTAAATGAAGTTATTTAAACTATTTCCTCATTTCAATGTTTAAAGTCATGAAATGCAACTGAATCTCTGCCGCTGTGGCCCTTCGGCACTTTGGCACCCTGACCTTGTGACAGTGGGATATCGTAACAACTGAGACACACAGAAACACAGAGTCACTGTGGCACGACCTGAGTCACTGGGACAGTGTGGCAATAATGTGGTAGTTTCATTCTGTGGAAATCTGACACTCCGACACGTCTTCATAATTTCTTCATTTCTTCTAACAAGGATACATGCCCAGAGTAGCTGCATAGCCATCAGCGTGTTCTCTGCCCTGCGATGGCCTGGCAAACTGACCAGGGTGTACTCTACCCTCGCCCAGAGTCGGCTGAGGTGGGCGCCACCCTCCCCGCGACCCTAATTAGGATTAAGCGGTTCAGAAAATGAATGAATGAATGAATGAATACAGGTCCCTGGTGTAAAAACGGACCCCACAGAACATGTATTATTGATTCCCTGAATTTTTCAGAGCTGTTCAGGGAGTACCCCGCCCTCGCCCAGCATGTGTTTGATAGGCTCGAGCCTCCCAGTGACGCTAAGAGGATTAAGTGGTTTGCCAGATTGAATGAGTGATTGAGAGAGTGAGTAAATTTGTCAGTGCCATCGTGCCTCAATGTACATAATGCCTCAGTAGCTCGGTGCCACCGTACCAGAGTGGCAGAGTGAATCAGTGCAACGGTACCAGAGAAACATAGTACATCAGTGCCACAATACCTGAGTGGGAGAGTAATTCACCATCTCAGTGATGCAGTGCCAGACTGACTCAGTGCTTCAGTGACTCAGTGCCACAGAAGCTATGGGCCAGAGTGACACAATGCCTCAGTGCCACAACACCCGAGTGCAAGAGTGCCTCAACGCAAGAGTGCATCAGTGCCAGACTGCCACAGTGAAAGTGTCCTACAGTACCAGTATATCACTGCCATAGTGTGGAATGCATCACTGCCACAGCACTTGTACTTTGCTAAGACAGAACAAAATCACTGCTGAGAATAGTGTCTTTAAGAGACTGTTGTGTTGTTTCGCTTTACATTCGATATCAAAACACCATCCTGTCGAATGTTTAAGGATTGTAATACTGTAAATAGTACTGGAAATTCCTTGCAGGTTAAGTGATCACGTCAAGGACCAAAGCAAGCTCCCGATCCTCATATTCCCTGAGGGTACCTGCATCAACAACACGTCGGTGATGATGTTTAAGAAGGGAAGCTTCGAAATCGCATCAACAATCTACCCAGTCGCCATCAAGGTTTGTATCCCAGCAGCTTTCAAATACAAAGGAATTCATGTGAACGAAGAATGAAAAGACTTCTTATTAAACTGAGCTTGCTTTGGACAGTATGACCCTCGCTTCGGAGACGCGTTCTGGAACAGCAGCAAGTTCGGCATGGTGAATTATCTCCTGCACATGATGAGCAGCTGGGCCATCGTCTGCAGCGTGTGGTACCTCCCCCCCATGCACCGACAGGTGAGCAATAACATCGGATTCAGGCCGCTGTAACTTGCATAGCACGCCCTCGGTTTGCATCAGTGATTTTGGTACACAAATCAGAGCCTGGCGGCCGGGTTGGTCCGCCGCAGATTGGAAGCCGAGGTCCAGCTTTGCATGCGACCATGCAAATATATCCTAGTGCTAATGCATCTTCAAATCAGTGCACAGAAAACCTAAGCAAATATCGAGTCAGGGCAGCCAAATCGCTGGGTCAGGGAAGGGCTTCACTTTGAATATCTTATATAATCAAGCCCTGATCGAAAAAAAAAAATTGTCCTCTGCCACTGCTGATTTCATAAACGTTTGGATTAATGACCCCTGTCTTGCTTGACGTGGAAATAGGAATCCATAAACAAAGTTCTTCTCATTTATGGTGTATTTTATTTCCCTCTTTATTCCAAGGGGGTAATCGAGCATTCAGAATGTTGCGTGGGGAAGTGAAGCGGCTCAGTACGCTTCAGCCTTCCACTGACTTATATTCGTTGTTTTTCTAAGTAGCCGTCACCATGTAACAAAAAAAAGGAGTCGCCATGTAATAAAAGGTGCACAAAGAATGGTTGTCCGTAACTTCTATCAGTCACTCTGCGCCACGTTGCTTGCTAGTGCTAGCAGTAAAAAATGAATATAAAAATACACATAATATATTAATGCATACATACATTTAATTAAATAGTGGCATGGTAGTGCAGTGGTTAGCACGTCCACCTAGCAGCAACAAGGTTCGAGTCCCGGGCGGGGTGCATGTGTTTCTGTGTGAAGTCTTAGTATTTGTTTGGGTTTCCTCCAAGCACTCTGTTTTCCTCCCACAGTGCAAAGACATGCACATTAGGATAACTGGCTGTTCCAAATTGTCCCTAGGGGTGGCTGTGACTATGAATGCGTGTGTGTGTGTGTGTGTGTGTGTGTGTGTGTGTGTGTGTTTATGTTGGCCCTGTGATGGACTTACAAGCTGTTCAGGGTGCAACCCTACCTTCGATCAGTGTCGGCTAGGATTAAGTGGTTTGGCAAAAGAATAAATTAATTTACATATATGAACATGTGCGTAGGGCTCTAGGTATTTCTAGGTATTTCTAGGTATTTCTTAAAGTGGAACATTGTAACATCTGCAAAGCAAGATAGTTCCTGTTATCGCTTACATTACAGCAGCTTTGAACTGTCATGCCATCAACCACTTCCTTTAAAAAAAAGTGTCTCTTTTAAAGTTAATACTAGAATTTTTGTGGTTTTCAGGTTGTTGAAAAAACGCGAATCCTGCTGCTCTAGTGACTTCTCTCTTTTTTGCGTCGGAAGACTTTAACTCTGTATCTGACCCTGAAGACCCCTTGCAAAAGTGCTAAATAAACATCTCCTGACGGAAACCTTCAACATATCGACCATGTGCACATGTGATGTTAGTTTATGCAGAGCAACCACCAAGCAAGTGCAATTATCATCACCTTCTGACCTTAGGCTAAAGGAAGTTGATAGCCCTGATGTGCTCACATGTGTATTTCGTTTAACATCCTTTTTTGTTCTTTACGGAGCACCATGACCCAGTGATGCTGCCCTGCTCATGAGAGAGGATCGAGTTCATACAGTGGGAGATTTTTTTTATTTTTTGCTGTTGCTGATAATGGAGTGAAAACGTGAATGCTTTTCTTTTTCTCTTAAATACAGTGCTTTGATTTTTACAGCTTTTTCCACACAGTGCTAGTTTCTGTTTCTTAAACTTAAACTAATGTCTGTTTAGGTGAAAGGCGTAGAAGAATATAATTTTTTTCTGCAGAAGTATTAATTCAGTGGAGTATTCAATTCAATTCAATTTTATTTGTATAGCGCTTTTTACAATTGACATTGTCGCAAAGCAGCTTTACACAGTA
>JBCNYG010000012.1:9060398-9076481 GCA_039654305.1 Porochilus rendahli | reverse complement strand
ACTGTACTCCTCCGATGGGAAACTCTCGCATCCGCGTATCTCTCTCTCTCTCTCTCTCTCGCTTTCCCTCTGTCTCTCTCTCTCTCTCTCTCTCTCTCTCTTTCCTACTGGCTCTGTCTCGCTCTTTTTGGTGTTCCTTGTCTTGTTGCTCGGCGAGAGGACGCGCTACGGAGTCCTCCCAGATTTACGCGCGGGCAGGTAGTCAGTCTCTCTCCCTCTCTCTCTCTCTCTCTCTCTCACGTGTGTGCGCGTCTCTCTCTTTCTCTCTCTCTCCCTCTCTCTCTCTGCACGCGCACGTACAACGAGAAAGGCAAAGTGTGTTCTCTGCACTCGGACGCTCCTTTGAGTTTATTATTATTATTATTATTATTATTATTATTATTATTATTATTATTATTATTATTCCCAGGAACAATCCTTATCATAAAGGCACCTTGGCAGGTTTAATTGGTGAGACAACCTGAAGAGGCATTTAAAAGCTCTTCCAGGAGCCATTTTTACTGTGTGTTTGTGTGTGCCAGACAGGACAGAATCATTGCTAAATATTTGAAGAAAGCTCACTAATGGCTCCACTCCTTCTCCCGTGCTGTGTGCGCACTGTGTTACCGTGTTGAGGGCGATGGGCCACATATGTGAGAGCAGGTGCACTAATTGAAGGGGCGTGGCCTCTTAACCAAGCTCACAACACCGGGCAATTAGAGGCTGCTCGCGTGCGCGCGCGCTCATCCCCCAGGTGAAGCTTCTCGCGCTTGGAGAGCACGGGCCCCGTCGAGCAGGTGGGTCCCACGTGACTCTGGCTGGCTTCATTACACCTTCGGCTCTTACCTCATCTGATTTCGTCATATAAGCACGCGGGAGAGAGAGAGAGTTTCTGGGTTTGTGCGCGATGGTCTCGTCTGTGGAAGGCGATCAGAAGTTTACGCGTCAAAGTGGTGACGTCTAGCGTTTATGTTTGGGATTGCAACCACTGTCCGCAGCCATACGTGCATCCCATCTATACATCCCCGAGTGATGTGTGTGTGTGTGTGTGTGTGTGTGTGTGTGTGTGTGTGTGTCGGTTAATCCAGTAACCTTGAGAACATTGTACTGCTGTAATATACAACTAATGACATCCATAGTGTTGCCAAGAGCAGAGCACCATCCTTTGGAAATTATTCATAAACCCATCTCTGTCTCCCATTTTATCTTTCATGCTCTCTCTTTCTCTCCCTCTCTCTCTCTTTCTCTCTGTCTCTCTCTTTCTCTCTCTCACACACACACACACACACACACACACACACACAGGCTACATTCTTTCATCAGTCTCTGGTGGATCCAGTAGAGCTCAGAATAAAAAAAACATCAGAGCAGTGAAGGAAGTTCACCTTGTCACTTACAGCCATGCATTTGTATAGCAAGGGTGGCTTTTGTTTTTTTTACCTTAATAGAAACCATGTTGGCACAATCCCACACACCTCCAGGATAAGCAGGTCTTAACTTATCAATTGGAAAATTGCAATACTTAACTCGGGTTCCTCTCCGTGTGATGTTTCTGAACACATTTAACCCTGTGTTCACATAGGTTTCATCTGGGTTTCATGGTTTCCTCCCTAAACATATGGTTTGGTGGATTGGCCATGCTCAGATTGTGTCTAGGTGTGAATGTCTTAATGTGTGTACACACATGATGCCCTACAATTGACTGGTGTCACCTGGCGGTTATTCTCGTGCCTCTAGTTCCCGGGATTAGCTCTGGGTCCATTGTGAAAGTAGATGAAAAGAGGAATAACTTTCTTTCACATCAAAGAAATGAATCACCTTGGTACAAATCATTACCATAAAATCATCTGTCAGGGTCAGGATTATCTAAGAAAATGGTATTTTATGGACCTCGTGTTCAGCAGAAAGTGGTCATGTGGGCATGTGCAGACACAGCACAAGCATCCAAAGTCAGTACCATTCAAACCATATTTTATGACTATTAGGTTGATCCTTAAAAATTGAAAGTCAGAAAGTCGAAGCTCCAACCCCTGAAATTCGTTAGAATAGTGAAAAAACTCTCCTGGTGAATGTTTTTCTCAATCGGATAACATTTACCCCTGCCTCAACGACCTTGGACTTCTAGTTTAAACTAGTTTTCAAACTATTTTATGCAATGCATGACAAATGAAGTTATTATGTTCAAAACAAAAGTAGGTCCTTGGAAATAGGGTTTGGTGTTAGCATCAACATTTTAAATGATGTATTTTAACCTTTGCAAAATATGTATCTGGTCTCTCTCAGTGAAAAAATGCCATGCAATGAATTTACTTAAAGCTATCCCCTGTACACACCCCTCAAAGTTACAATTCTGTTTATATTTGGGTACAGGGACAATTTAGGCAAAACCAATATTTTACAGGGGTATGTAACTTTGAGGGGTATGTAGAGGGGTATGTACAGGAGTAAAAGTGCTTTGAGTAAAATGTTGATGCTAAAACAAATCCTATTTCATGGACCTACTTTGGTTTGTTGACCAGGGGAAAAATCGACCTGGGGAGTTTTCTTAACTATTCCTATGAGGTTGGAGCCTAGACTTTCTGACTTTGAATTTTTAACAGCCACCCTAATGACTATGGTGTTCTGTTTGGGAGCGCTGCTTTGAGTGCGGTCTGAACAGATAAGTGATAACTGAAATCATCAGGTATGTTTACGCAGTAAAATCACTAACCTGGCTGTTGGATGTTTGCCTTTTAAATTGCAGACAAGCATCACTGGATTTAGGATGCCCCCAGCCATCAACAGGGCAATTTGGAACAATCAATTAGCCTAATGTGCCTGTCTATGGACTGTAGGAGGAAACAAAAGTACACAAAGGAAACCCACTCACGCACTGGGAGAACATGCAAAGTCAACAGAGAGTCATTCTGGCCAAGCCCTGGACTTTCTTGCTGTGAGGCAGATGTGCTAACCACTACGCCCTCGCAGCAAATTTTGTATGGCTGTTAGTTGGCTGTAGCACACAAGCAAATGCTTACATTCATGATTTCTTGCATTTTTGATGCTAAATAATAAGTAGGATCCTTTTTTTATTTTGAGTCCTAAGCCAGTATCAGCAAACACTGAATCTTCTTCGTTCATCTGTTTTGTCTTCCTTTCAGCGCTTCCTTCCTAATTCACGCTTCCTCTTCTTCTGCTCTCTAGAGGTTTGTCCCTCCTGGGCTACTGAAGCGGTGTAACATGGCGGCTCTGTAGAAGACGATCTGCTCCCTGTGTGGGTATAAAGGGCTCATTCTAAGCTTATGAAAGCACAACAGTTTGTAGTTACAGGTAATTATAGACCAACGAACACATACAGGGGTGTAAAAATGTCTCCCCCACCCCCCCGACCCTTCTGATTTCCTATCATTGTTTATTCATAAAACATAATTGCTTCGGATCTCAAAACTAATTTACTCATACAGAGAGAACCTGATTTTATCAAAGGACAAAACCTTAATGCCCGATCTCATTTGGGTGAATCTTTGGCGACTGCCCTTGATATTTCGAGTTGCCGACTGTCCCAGACAGTCTCAGACCAACCACAACTGTGTATGCGATGTCCCAAATGACTTAAATAAAATAATCCTCAGATGAAAATCTCTGATGGTCCGCAACTGGGTCAGAGACTGTCTGCAACTAAGTTCCCAACTATCTGCGACTGTGATCGACCACAACGGTCTCAGACTGTCAGCAATATAATCACGGATAGTTGGCAACTGTCAATCATCAAACATTTGGAAACAGATTTCAAAAAACAGAACAATTGTCCACAACAGGTGGACTGAATGACATAATGACTGTTGCCAGTATTGGATGCAAACCCCTCATGCTTGCTTCCGACCTAAAAATTGATCAAATTGTGGCCATTATCACGCAGATGAGATCGGGAATTTACCAACACCCATATCACCCAGGTGAAAAAGTAGCTTCCACTACATCCAATGTACTTCGTCCTACCACTTTTAGCAGCAACAACTGCAATCTAACTCTTCCAACAAAAGGAGTCAGTTATTTTTCACCACTGTGAGGGGATCTTGGCCTTGACTTCCCTAAATACTGTCTTCATTCAGGGATTTTGACTATAAACTGCTCTTTTCAAGTCCTGCCACAACATTTCAGTGGGATTCAGATCAAGACTGATTTGGCCACTCTGAAATCCTTTTTATTTTCAGCCATGCAGAGGTGGACTTGCTGTTAACCTTCGGATCATTGTCCCACTCCATAACCAAGTAGCACTTGAGCTTCTTATCAGACCGTTGATAACCAGACCATTCTCCTTTAGTACTTTTGAGTAGTATCACTCAATTATCACTTATCACAATTATCACTTAATTATGGCAAACCACCAAGGCCCTGAAGCAGTAAAACATCCCCACACTGTCACACAACCACCACCATGTTTGAGTGTGGGCATGTGTTTTTATTGACGTAGGACGTTTTAGCTATATGGGAAGCTTGGCTTCTAAAAAAGTTCCACATTCTCATTAGTACACAGAGCCTTCATTCACCCTTTCATTTATTTTCTATGCCACGTAATCCAAATTAGGGTCGTAGGGAGGCTGGCGCCTACTTTAGCTGACTCTGGCAGATGGCAGGTTACACCCTGAACAGTTTGCCAGGCCATCACATTGGCCAGCGCACACACAACCAGTGACACTCACACCTAGGGGAAATGTAAAAACAGCCAATTTAGATTACTTTGCATGTTTTTGGACTGTGGGAGGAAACTGGAGTAACTGAAGGAAACCTATACAAGTATGGGGAGAACATGCAAACTCCACACAGAAACGCCCTTGCTGAGCCTGCGACTGGAACCCAGGCCTTCTTGCTCTGAGGTGATGTGCCAACCTGCATAGAATATTATCCCAAAAATTTGCTTAGCAGTGGTTTTTACTTTAGCACTCTTCCATAGATACTATTTTTGCGCAGTGTTGTTCTAAAGACAGAATCCTGAACATGAACGGTAACTGTAAGAAAGACATCTTCATCTCTTTAGATGTTTTTTCTGAATTCACCTGTGACTTCTCAGAAGAGGTTTTTATTTGCCAGGCTGGCCACTCCTCGGCGGATTTCCCACTGTCCCATGTCTTCACCATTTGGACATGATGACTCTCGTGGTGGTTCACTGAAGTCCCAGAGTTTGAGATTGATATGTAACTCTTTCCCAATTGATATAGACTGCTTCACCAAAACAAAGTGTGCACCCTAAGGTACAGCTGACTTCGCTTGATTGCCACATGATTCAAGTTCAAGAAGCTTTAATGTCATTTCAACCGCATATAGCTGATGCAGTACATAATGAAACAGAAAAACGGTTCTCCAGGACCAGATGCTACATAAACATACAAGGATCAAATTTGAAAAAACAACGAAACAACACAACACTTGTCCTCTCCACACAAAGTGTGCAAAGTGTGCGACTATATGCAAGAGTGCAAAGACCAAAAAAATGCTATATGAGATACTTAGTGCCGAAAGAAAGAAAAAGATGAGATGGAATATAAATAAATAAATAATGTACAGAGAAGCAGTGGTTGAGGTAGTGCAAGTAGAATATAGACATAGATATAAATATAAAGTTAGCAGTGTAATGAAATAATAACAGGGTTGAGGTAGTGCAATAAATGGTAAACAATTAAAGTTATGTGTGTGTCCACACAGGCGAAAGAGAGTGTGTGTGTTAGTGTATGTGTGGGAGTGGGAAAGTGAGTTTTGTACATTTCATTTCTTTTAGTCTTGTAAAGTTCTGTGTGTGTGTGTGTGTGTGAGAGAGAGAGAGAGAGAGAGAGTTAAAAATGCTGAGCGACTTGAGTTAAACCTGAGCATCAGACACAACATGAGGCAGGTCTGACTAAACGTCTACATGGACTATGTGCTGAAGATAAGATAAAACACCCTGGATTCGTCCTGTTGCTTTTTTTTTTAAGGTATTTTAAAAAATATTTTAAGCAAAGGCACCTGTAAGAAACCCCTCACCTGTCAGCAAGACTTTTCTATCCCGGATTAGTTAACCTGGACCTGGAGGATGATGGAGACGCTCACGGATGTGTTACTAGTCACTGCGAATGTTGGCTCGTTGTTTGACAATGTAAGTATGCAAAGCAAAACATTACCGTAATGTCTCGTGTAGGCTATTAGTTCATGACACAGGGCATGGAGCTCAAGCTCAGCTGTCATTCTGTGTCAACTGAAATCTCGGTTTCCACGCGGCATCTTGAAAACAACCGTGATTGCACCTTTATATAACATAAGGCAACTTATCCAGGCTTTAACTCTTACTATTAAATATCATCAACATCAGGGACAGCATTGCGCTCTAATACAGATTGCGACATCTTCACGTTGGCTTTAAATTCCACCCAGTTAGACAGTTCTCTATCTTCTTTCATTGTCTTATTCCTTGTGTCAATATGGTTTTAAATGCTGCGTCTAAAACGTGGCTCAAAAACAGTATGGCAGATTATAGCGGCGTGCTGTTTTTGATATACTGCTTAGTACGGTAAGTATGCGCATTTTGGACGCAGCCGCTCGGGAATCGCTTTGTTCCGCTAGGCCTCGCGGACCCTTTTTTGAAGCCCCGGGCTAGAGTAGTGCTCAGTCGCGGGCTCGACGCGTGCTGGCAGCGGATTGGCTGGGAATTCCTCGCAAGCGTCGTGACAGGAAACCATCAGCTTGTCTGTCCAACAACCGCTCCGTGTGTGTTTGTGTGTGTTCAAATCAAACAGGAAATCGACCGAACAAGCGCAGAAACTCGACTTCTGTCCATTTTAGTGATGGAACAAGTAACTAAACAGTAAATCGTCAGTTTAAACAAAACAAACAAAAAGCCACCAGGGACATTTTTACCTGAACTATAAATAATCCTTTGTAAATGTTTTGTTTTTTGACAACAAGACCCATCTAGGATGTTTACACCTCAGGTAACTTCCAGACTGCACTACATAGCATGTGTTAAAAGCAAATAGCCCTTAATTACTTAAATAATCTGTAAGGTTTGGGGTGTAACTTGTGCATTCAAATAATTCAGGAAGTTGGCCGCTTGTTGCGTCACATTTAAAAGGGAACGGCGCGAAAAGGTGCATAAACAAACCTCCGACACTTCATTATTAATGCTAGTTGTATTTATATTCGACTTTTAACTATTGGTGTCCTCCAAGTAGTTATTTTTATTGGTCTCTCTCTCTCTTTTCTCTTCTTAATATTGATAGTTTTTACATTTCTATTCTGTTCGAATTTAGGACACATAATCATTATTTCACTACATATTGTACTGGGTATGATTTTGTATGTGACAAATTTGAAATTTGACACTCTCAGACAAGCGTACACAATATCTTTTTAGACCCGGTGTCTGTAGGATTCGTCACAGCGTCCAAGCAGAACAATAGTCCCACATTTTAAAAATATGACCAAACAAGTTCTGTACTACCCTACACATCACTCACACCCTGAACGTCACATGCTGCAGTTTGGAATAGCTAGTTAGCCTGATGTGCATGTCTTTGGACTGTGGGAGGAAACTCCACACAGAAACGCCCCAGCCCGGGACCCGAACCCAGGACCTTGTGTTCGTGAGGCGGACAGGCTAACCGCTGTGGGGTCGTCCCGTCCACACTGCATATACACGGTATATAATATAGCTGAGAAACATTCGTAAAATAAACAACAGCAAAACAACATTAATCTGGGCTTGATGATGCATTTCATTAAAGATGCAGTCATTGATTTTATCATTTTTATTAAAAAATTTTTCACTTAAATTCCTGAACCGCTTTATACTGTGTTAGGGTCTCGGGGATGGTGGAGCCCATCCCAGCTGACTCTAGGTGAAGCTGGGGTACACCTTGGACAGCTTAGCAGACCATCACAAGGCCTGCACAGATATTACACTCACGTTCACAGCAAGTTGCAATTCGGAGTAGCTGAATGCGTGTGTCTTTTGAATGTGGGAGTAAACCAGAGAACCCAAAGAAGAATCCATGCACGCACAGGGAGAACATTCTGACATGGCTTTATGATGTGCACTAGACTAACAGTAGTGGACATTTTGAGCCTTCATAAAGGCTTTATTACAGTTCTAAACTGTACCTTGTTACCTTGTCTCTGGTGTCCTCATGACTACATATTATGTACCTTTAGTTACAAGGTTTTAGAAAATTAGATGTAATTTTTACCTTCAAAACATATTAAAGGGTGTGATTGCTGAAATCTGTGTTTGTAATATTTGGTAGATTTGGCCTCACATTCTGTCGGGCGTTAATAAAATATCCTCAGAATGGCGACCTTCAGGCTCTTGTCGAGCATGACACATTTTGTAAAAGAAAGCATATGAAACTGTAACATGCAGCCTGTCGCCTGTCAGTCGTGTTGCCTGACAACACACAGTCAGTCAAAAAAGCTGGAATCTTTCTTTATGCTTGTCAGTTTAAAAAATTCTGCCTCTTGCAACAGGGTCTAGCTGTACTAACAGAGGTAAAACATGTGCATATGTATTGTGGGGTCGGTTTTGGGGGTCATGTCAGCATCCACCGGAATTACTGACCGCACCTTTAATGCTTACTGCTATACACAGTTATACTGTTTATTGAGATCCAAGGTCATGTGAAGCTCTTTTTTTGGTGTTTATAATATTTCAATGACAATAATGAGGGGGGGGGGGACACGTAGGTTCTTAGATTGAGATTATAATCTGAGTTGTTGTTAAAAGTTTTGGTAAGGGTGAAGGTCACCTCCTTATCAATAAATCTGCTTAGTGGAAATCTGGCCACACAACCAGATTCCAGATGCCATATTTGGAACATTGAGAGCATGTTTGGGTCCAAAAATGTGACTATAAACAGATGAATATCTTTCCTCAGAACAATTTCTCTCAAAGACTTCCCTCTGAACTTTTTTGCAGTGATTCAGGGCTGACGTCCTGGCAGTTAAGAACAAACTTCCAAAAATGGTGAAGCTTTTTGTGTTCATGTCGACGGTTAATAGATATGACAGGAGCTCTGCGAAACCTGTGGTGCTATCTGTCTTGGTAAAATTAGGAAAAAAAAGTTAGGAAATCTTTAGTTGTGACTTGATATCACATGCCCGGAGAACTGATAGTGTGAAGACAAAAAGCATTTCCCCCCCGTACCTAGGTTTTGCTTCTAAACTGTATTAAACATTGTATTGTTGTTTTACTTCTGCCGCCTAGTCAAACATTTCTCCATCTTTCTCCTTAGAGTTGCTTCAGCTCCTGCCATAAGTTTCACACAACAGGTGTACACCAGGTACAGGACTAAATAATTAGGCAAATTCCTTGAGGCTGTTGTAGGTGCGTCATACAAAATTTAAATGTTGTGTGATGCGATGGAAAATGCTGTTGTAGACCCTCGTCTCAAAGGTGATTGTAGCGGCCGGGGCCATTTCCTAGGCTGTTGTGTGATCCGCTACCATGTCCCACAGCTGTATTGCCATAGGTCGGGTCGTCTGATGTACTCGGAATCGGGTTTCTCACAATAGTTGTAGGATTGCTCTACGTTAAACCAGCAACATTTTTACAACAGTGCTAGCTTGAGAGTGCATACATCATCTGACATATGTACACCTGTCAACATTTTGTCAACATGAACACTACAATTTGATTTACAGACCTGACCTATTTTAGCCACATATTTAATATAGGAACGCAACTACACAACTTTCAAATCCACTTCACCTAAACCTATGTCAGTCCACTGCGACATCCCTGCTAAATTCATACAACCAGAAAAATTTTGAAGGCTTTATTGTTAGTCGATGCAAACCCACCCTCAACGAACACATCCTGAGCAGCTGAATCCAAGGCCAAGCTGAATGTGTTTTAAAGTAACTCCCTATCAGCTCCTTGGATCCAGTGAAGGGGAAGTGATGCAGAGTAAATTTGGGGAATTCTCCTGAGACGAATTTTCCACTGGCCGTGTTGTTGCGCCTCTCACAATGAACATATGAGTCAAGACGTGCTTTTAGACTTCTATTTCACACAATAACATGGGAGAATGCATCTGTATCCAGACCCTCACTGGTTTTCTTGGATTAGCCGCTCACTGCACATTGCTAGACGATCTCTGACTATCACCATGTGTACTTCTGATGAGCACAGTATAGGACGACATCGATGTAACAAACTATCTACCTGCGCTTGGTGAATGACCTCGAAATCCTGTGCCAGTTTGCCGTGCTGGAGCTTGAAGGCGATGATGTCAGACGATGATCCGATTAAAGACGTGACGTGCTCAAGTTCAGGTTCCCTGGGAATCGCCATTTAACCGATTTTAGTCTTAATGATGTTTCATAATGAAACAAGGAAATTGCTGGTTATCTGTAGAACAGGATGGCCTTTCGTAGAAATTTAGTGAATGTGGTCATTGCTGAGCAGTTTACAGGTTCTGCCCACGCAAAATGCCAGTGCTCTCACATGCATGCAAATAATTTATGCAAAGCCACATTAGCCTAATATGCTGGGTCAAGCTAAAACTTTAATAATATAAAACTATTGAGCAAGTTATTTAAACCCTGATTCTAATGTTCAACTTTTTATGCTCACAACATACTTCGCACCTAGAGCACACCTCAGTGTTTATTTGGATTTTTTATGTCTACCTATCATTCCTAGAGTGTTTGTTGCTTGAAAGTTCTGTTTTTCCCCTCGTGTGGTCAAAGAATCTAGTTTTAGTCATAGCATAGAAAAAGTTCAAACACTTTTTTTATTGTTATATGCACTTCCTTACAAATACTTGGCAGTACAACCAGTGTCTAACTACAGTCAGAGATTTGGTGGAAAATGTTTAAAAAAAAAAAAAAAACTGGGGAAGATTTCTTGTTTGCATATATATATTTTTTTATCCACAGAGGAAGAAAATGTTAAAAGAAAAAAGTCTCAATTTAATCATGGATCCCATATCTTTTTCCATGTTAAAAAGCTAAAAAAATATATTAAAAAATTCACCATTATTAAGTATTGGGGTCAGTATTATATATAATAACTGTTCAAAAGTTTACCAATATGCAAAAACTGTGTCTACAAATGTTGGAGCAATTTCAGTACAAAAATTGGAAGACTTCTTGGAATATCATAACATATGACATCGGTTTTAATCAAGAATCGATTAGTTCCCCCAAAAATCGGAATCAGATTTTTGATCTGAGAATCGTGAGTTGTTGTTCGATTCCCATCCCTACTTTTAACTGTGTGGGCCCAACCCTGAGAAGAAGCTACATACGGGACTTCTTACAGTGAGGTGAACGTGCTAGCCACTACCCCACCGCGCTGTCTTGATTATGATGCATAACTGAATAAAAATCTCCCACGATCTCTATAATCAGGTATAAATAACCAGAAGAATGAAGCAGATTGATTAACCAGCTATTTCTCACTGACGTGCAAGTGAGAAATAGCATCTCTGCTATTTCTGGCGTCATTGACGGTTTGACTTGCTTCTTATTTTTGCAGTGAAACCCGGCAGCCTTCATTCTGTGTGTTTTATCTGTTAATCGATGCTTTCTGCATTCCTCACTGACGTACAAGCATTTCTCTTTCGCGTTAAACTGATGTTTGGAAATCTAGAATGTTTTCATACTTAATTAATAACGTAGTCATCAAATAAACATCTAGAACAAGTTTCTACATGCTTGCGTGCAATACTGTGCATGTAATTATTTACTGTTTTCCTGATGTTCCTGAATCTTATCTCTTCATCGTGTGTTCAGAAACTGCTCTACTCCTCTACCTTTTGTGCTAAAGACCGGTCTGACTGATGACAGATATGCAAGATATGTAACTCAAGAACATGAGCCGAGAGCCTCCACTTTAAACTGATGTATGCAGACAGGCTCAGGTTTCAAAAGTTAGTCCTCACACGCTTTCATGTCCTTTGGATAGCTTTGCTTTTTTCTGCCGGTGTCTGTATCCTTCTTCGTGGACTTTGGTGCGGGTTTCTGCAGGCTTCAGGTTATTGCTGCTGCTGTTGATGTTCAAGGGTTTTTCAGGATACAGGATTCGTTTGAATGAACTGTATACTAAAAGTGTTTAAAGGGAGCCAAGTAGTGCATCTGTGGTACTGGTTAACGAACTCAAAAGGCAATGTATTGTATATTCGCCATTGTCAACGGCAACAGTAATGACAACCACCGCAATAGTAACAACAAGAAAAAATAATGATCGTATGATCTTCAAAGATGTTTTAATTAAATTACAGTTCATCCAACATTTTTATTTTTTAATTTTTATTTTTATTATTATTATTATTATTATGCAGCAATTCTGAAAATTATTTAGTTCCTTTAGTAAGCTGGCAACATTTCGGCACTTTGCTAGCCTGCTTCCGTTTCTTTTACTGTTATTAATATTATTATTACTCGAATAACTACTACTACAGTTTCTGCTGAAGCTTAAATTTGATTGGTGTTAAAATTTCATAATTATAGTAATAATTAATTAATTTTCTGAACCACTTAAGTTTAATGTTAGGGTTGCGCGGAGGCAATTGACTATCTCACCCGACACTGGGCGAAGATGGACGCACGCTGAACAGCTTGTCTGACCATCTCAGGGCAACACATGCTACCATTCACAGTCACACCAAGGGGCAGTTGTAAACAGCTAATCAGCCTAATGTGCATGTCTTTGGACTGTGGGAGGAAACCGGAGTACCCGGAGGAAACCCATGCAAGCACGGGGAGAACTTGCAGACTCCACACTGAAACTCCTGAGAAAGGGACTCGAATCCAGGATCCTCCTGCTGTGAGTTGAACGTGCTAACCACTGCGCCACCATGCTGCGTTAATCATTGTTTTTATTGTTGCAGTTTTATATATTAAAACACAACTCATCATCACACATATTGGCCCAAAATATAATTTAATAATAATATTTAAAGGTATTTTGCTGATAATCAAATGCTTAAAAGATACTTTACAGTTATTTATTTGGCAGAAGAACTTATAGAGCAAGCACTCACTGTCACTTGTTTCATTTTATTAATAAACACTTTCCTAAAGTGACTTTGCTTTTTAAAGCAGAGCAAGTTTAGAGGGGATGAGTGCTGCATGATGGGATGATTTCATGACTAATTTTCCACTAAAAGAACAAAAACAAGTGTGGGAGTTCATAGGGATAGAGCTGCAAATACACACACACACACACACACACACACACACACACAAAGACAAAAATGCTATGACTACACATTCTGACCCTACTGACCCTCACAGTATACTCTACAAGTCATTGATTTATTTACAAGCTTATGAAAAGGTTTGTTGGAGGAATGGATGATTTGCGTCGTTGTTTTTCTGTATGATGGACCCAATGGAAGTGTCCCTCTGTTTCATACTTTACTGAATCATCTGAAATCACTGTAACACTGACATCATCTCGTCCACAGCTGGGTGAAATCCAGAATGACTGGCTGCGAGAGTTCTTCATGGTGAGTTCAGCAGCACTCGCACCGTTTTCAAATCTATTCCTCTTGCCGTTTCTTCAGTCACTGATGCATCACACTCCGTCACGCTGTGTCACATGGGAAGATGAAGAGTAGTGTCTGTGTAGGTACAGGCAGTATGAATGATCTCTGTGTTTGTGTGAGCAGACTGTGGAGACATACAAGCCCCGCTTCATCGCACTGCACTTTCAGGAGGTCGGTGGGAAGAACTACAAGATCAACATGACTCATGCCGAAAACTTCTTCTGGTAAGTTAAAGCAAGAAACTCGAGGGGCAGGGTACCTCCGCCACATAGCAAGGATAATGTAGCAATATGTAGATATGGGCACTGGTTTTAATTACCCATGTGCTTATCTTAGGACATGTTCAATAGTATGTGGACGTGACGAAGTTGGTGTCGGCCTTTTAAAGGTCACTCAAGATCAAAATTAATGATCTCATCTGAAAGATTCCTATTGGTGCTCCATAGTAACGGCTTGTCCACTGGCACTCGTTTCAAAGGTATGTGTACTCAGGATCCTGTGACTTAGATTTTTCTCCTTTTAAGGTCACTCAAGGTCAAAATAATTGTCTCATTTGAAAGTCCATATATGGTTTCCTATTCGTGTTCCTTAGTAACAGCATGTCTGTCAGCAATCGTTTAAAGTTATACCTGCTTGATCTCAAAAAATCTCTGACCTTGGTCTGACCTTGACCTTTGACCTAGACTATCCAAAATCAAATCATCTATGGCACTCAGGTAGGGAAGTGTTCCTACCAAATTTTTTGTAAATCCATACATGGATGTGGTCAGGATTTTGTTCCCAGACAGAAACTGACAAACGGGTAAATTAATGGAGGGAAACGAATTCCAGTGATTAGAATATCTTTACAAAGACTCTATAAATATGATTCGGACAAAATTATCTGGTATGAAGCACGAAAATGTTGACTGGCAGTGTGGTTTACAGTGCATATGCATTCTGAGCTTACAAGCTGAGGGCTTTATTTCGGGACGAAAATAACGGTGTATATGACATACTTATATGTGTTCCATACATAATGTTGTGGAAGGTCGTTATCTAAGGTTGCAGTTAGCACTCTGTCCTAACAGCAACAAGGTCCTGGGTCCAAGCCTTGTCACTAGTAAAGGCGTTTCTGTAAGAAGTGGAGGAGGCATGTTTTTCCTCTGCGTGTGTTAGTTTCCTCCAGGGGCTCTGGTTTCCTCCCCAGTCCAAAGACATGGTCATTAAGCTAACTGGATGCTCCAAATTGCCCCGAGGTGTGAGTGTGAGTGGAACCAGAGAACTGGTTCTGATGGGGGCTTGCAACTTACACAGGTAAAAATATACATCTCAACAGAAAGCATAATGATGGCCCAGTGCATCATGGAAGTGGGATAAATGAATAAATGAATTACATGGTCAGTAGTCAGTAAACAGTTCCCTTACTGTCCTCTTGTTTTTCTTTCAATTGAAGTTTTGAGTGAAACAAATGAAAATGCAGCTTGTCCTGTTACTGTGGAACCAAAAGTTTAAACTGGCCTTAACGTACAGGATAACTGACTCTTAGGAAGTTTTCAAGCCCCTGACTACTTGGAAAAAATGCTAACCTGACATCTTGTCCCACATCAATGCAATTATATTTGCAACTCCAACATCGGTAGGTGTAAAGGCTCTTAAATGATGTTGATAAAGACATGGTTCCATTTAGGGGCATGTAGGGGAGTATTTCTGGAGTGTCTCTCAGTTTGTCTATCCTTTTTGCTTTCTTTTTTCAAGAGGCTGATAAATGGATGTTCATTTGTCCTTCTGTTCCAGGACCATTGAGTCCAGGTCAGAGATGTCGGAGTTTGACCGAGCCTGCGTCTACATAGACAGCGACTTCAAGACTGAAGACAACTTCACGGTGAGGGTGCAGATTATATAGAGTCCAGTAGGTGGAGCACTGCCCCAACAGTCGAGGGCTGTGTGTGTGTTTGGGGTTAAAAATGTAAGTTACATGTTGTTAGTTTTTTGTTGTTGTTGTTGTTTTTTTAATTAATTGGCCTTCAGAATATGTGTTACATACATAATTGCTCGTCTCTATAATAATCTCTCTGTGTGTGTGTATATATACATGATCTCTGCGTCCTGTTTCAGCTCCGTTAAAATAATAGGTTCCCTAATCCTACACCTGGCCTTCCTCCAGATTCTTTAATGAAAATACTTGTCATGTTTTATAGTCTGGTTAAAAAAAACAACACCATCTTGTGATCCAGGGTTAAAATAATGTTTGTATAAAACACCAGCTTTTGTAAGTTTTGAGACTAAGGTAAATCATTATCCGCATTAAATCATTAAAAGGGGAATACTAAATCATTTTTACAGCAGAGAACATGATGTTAGGAAGAGTGACAGAGTATTAACCCAAAGCCCACCCAGATGAGGAGTGATTGACCTTTCGTGTGTCATGTGTGTGTGCATGGGTTTGCGTTCGTACCAGCCGCTGATGGACTTGGGTTAATGTGCAGGAGTGGCCAGGCAGCAGGCCGAGTCAATACGTTTAAGTCCAGATTAAAACTATTGATCAGCATCTTCAGTCTGGACATGATAAATAAATAAATTAATAAATAATAACTAATAAATGTGTGTGTGTGTGGGGGGGTGA
>JBCNYG010000012.1:8993145-9008107 GCA_039654305.1 Porochilus rendahli | reverse complement strand
ACACACACACACACACACACACACACACACACACACACACACACACACACACACACACACACACACACAAAGCTTTACTGTCATACCCACACCCAGGAGTAATATTAATCACTCAATTAGCCTATTGTGCATATATTTGGACTGTGGGAAGAAACCGGAGTACCTTGAGGAAACCCACATGAGCACAGGGAGAACATGCAAACTCCGCACAGAAACGACCGAGTCTGGATCTCGAACCCAGTACATTTTTACTGTGAGGTGAGCATAAGGCGTTTTTCAGTGGATCTGAAATACAGAAACAAAAAGTATTAATAATCATGAGGTGATTTATAATAAGTCAAAAACAAATGAAAATCAGGCAGAAGGAATTCACATTCAACTACATTCAGCATTTAACTTTGCTTCTACACCCCTCGGTGAAATTCATACTCACATGCAAGATGTGGTGGAAAAAAACCTCTCCTGGCATAAACTGAAGTAATATTATACTATAACGACACTTTCTGATGAAGTAGAAGAATTTGTTTTGGACAATCCGGTCGAGTCTGTTCTGATGGCTCAGCTGTAGGAGCTCTTGTAATAAACCGATACCATAGAAGTATATGACTGTATTTATTTTTGTTTGTTATCTTTCAGACCAAACAGTTTTCAGAGAAGCACCAGCATGGCAAGCAAGTCACTCATCATGGCATGCCTGTCCACCAGTATCCACTGAAAGATCAAGTCCATCGAGACACAGCAAGACTGCAGACAACAGAGGTGTAAAAAGAAAGCTTCGCTCCTCAATGGTAATCATTTATTCAGTTATTCGTTCAGCAGGGATATGTAGGAGGTGATCTGGGAAATCGTAGATGTCATTGTGCCAAAAAAAAGGCATTCTGCAAACATAATTTTTTTTCCCAAGGATCCAGATTAGCAAGTCTGTCTGCCTAAACACATTTATCAGTGCATGTCTGACTCTGACCAAGTTGTTAGATTAGTGTGCGCTGTTGCAAAAAAAAAAAAAAAGCTCCCCAATTCAGTTAACAGATATTGGCTGGCAAAATGAGAAAAATGCACCTGCATTGAGGAAGGCACTTCTTATCACTTTTGCAGGTAAACAAGATTTAAATGCTAGATATGAACTTCTGGTTAACAAACAACTAAGCATATTAGATATTGATCTAAGTGTATAGATTGCAGAACTATATTAATTTATAAGGATGGCAGGAGGTGTAGTGGTTAGCACTTCCACCTCACAGCGAATTAGAGCTCCTGGGTTTGAATGTATAGTTCAAATTCAAGTTCAAAAGTTCTATGTATTGTTTGCATGTTGTTCTCGTGCATGGGTTTCCTCCAAGTGCCCCAGTTTCCTCCCACAGCCGAAAGACATGCACATTAGGCTAAATGGATATTCTTGATTGCTCCAGTGTGTGAATGTGAGTGTGCACGGTTGTGTATCTGTGTTGGTCCTGTGATGGTCTGGTGAGCTGTTCATGGTGTACCCTGCCTCCATCCGGAATCAACTGGGATGGGCTCCATCCTCCATGTGACACGAATTAAGGATAATGTAGTTGGAAAAATTGCATGAATACGTAGACATATATGTCGTATTTCAATTGGTATCCAGTAGTAATCATTATCATGCCATATTCTGTATGAGCGATTGTATTTGTAATTGTGTTGTATTTTCTTTAGGATGAGACTGATGTGGTCTCTTTGCTGAAAGCATTTCAACTACAGTATCTTCGCCCTGATGAGGTACATTTGGTCATCTGGAGGAAAAGGCTTCTGAAGAGCGCACTTGATGCCCTATCCAACCAGAACTTCTGCTGGAATAAAAGACCTTTCATTGAGTTTGCTGGCGAGGAGGCTTTCGATAATGGTGGCCCTAGAAGAGAGTTTTTTAGGTAGGCCATAATGAAATCTCTGGGGGGGAAAGGATAGCATTACAGTCCCCTGTCTGTCAGAGCAAACCAACCAATCGTGAGGTCATGTATGTGGAAGAGGGTGGACAGCGCTTTCGTTAAACTGTGTCATGAGCAGCAGCTTGAAAAGATTTGGTTTCATGTGTTTGTGGAGCTCCTTCACCCTTTCTGTTTGGTAGCTGTTATGAAATGATACAGTTAGTTTGTGGAAATATAAATCTGCAAATGACTCATTTAGCCCTAATTTTGGGGGGTAAACTAAAGTGTTTCTTCCAATCCATTCCTTTTCAGACTCCTGATGACCGAAGTGCAAAGCGGTCTGGGTATTTTTGAAGGAAACCCCAAACACCTGTTCTTCACCTATGACCAGATTGCTTTGCAGCAGCGTAAATATGAGCAGGCTGGGAAGCTGGTAGCTTGGTCTATAGTTCATGGAGGACCAGGACTCAAAGCTCTAAACGTTAATCTTTATCAGCTCATGTGTGGTGTTGAGATGGAGCTGGTAGATTTTGACTGGCGCCTCATACCAGATGCCGACATCCAAAACAAAGCACAAAAAGTATGATTGTGTCTCAGTAAATAAGTGTATATATACATTTCTTTATTCATCTGAACATGTACCAAAAGCATATCTCTTATGTTTTCTTTAGATCTTATCTTGCACAACAGCTGAACAACTTTGGCTTCTGCAACAAGAATTAGGAGACTGGATTTGTGATTGTGGATTTCCTGGCATTTATGGACCAAATATTTGCATCCAAGACATTCCGATGATTTACTCTTTCATCGTGCGGCACTACATTTATCTCAGGTGACATATTAAAAGCATGGAGAACGTTGAGATAAATGTAGCAGAGGCATTTTTTGAACGCATGATCATATGTAGGTCTATTAGTATTTCAGCTAGTCGGAGAATTCGGCTGCGTGCAGATTGGAATGCACCCGTGCATAAACACATTTCTTATCGCACCATCTCTGGGTTCACAATGTGCTGGCGCAAACATAAAAAACTAAATATACTTCCTTGCTTAAAAAAAATTTAAATCCCACCCTCTAATATTTTGTGGGTGCACCTTTAGCCTTGATTACAGCACTTCTCTTGGCCAGGTCAAGGCTCAGCAACACTACGTGACTATAAAATGAGGTCAGCTGATGACCTGAATATACAATAACCAAGTTATGCTATTAAAGGAATTTTTATTTTAATCCTGATGACACAGATATAAAATTGGACCTTTGATAGTAAAAGAGTGGATCAGGGAGCCTAAGGGATCATTTTCACACATGTATTGGCACCCCAGAGACTGGACCTTATCCCTATTGAAAGTCATTGGGATGTGCTGGAAAAGACTTTATGAAGTGGTTTAATTTTCCCATCATCAGTTCAAGAAAGTGAAAAATGACTGTGAATGGAAATAAATGTTGTAATAATGCTTGTTTGTTAAAAATTAAAAAAATAAGGCAATTACTTGCTATAATCGAGGCTAAGGGTGGTCTAACAAAATACTCTTTTTTGGTTTGTCAGTGTCATGTTGTCAGTGGTACTACGTTATTAATACCGAAGGGCTATTGAGTTAAATTATCTATTCCAATTGGATGGAAGAAAATTTGATGCTTTTTAATAAGTTAAAAGATTGTAATAATGGCAAATCTCTGTGGGGCAGCTGTATCCTAATGGTTAGAGAAGCAGCTTTGGGACCGAAAGGTCGCTGGTTCGATTCCCAAATCAGCAGGGAAAATGTGTGGCGGTGAGGGGAGTGAGCTGCACCTTCCCTTTCTCCACCCTCATGGCCCTCTTGACCCTCTTGAGCAAGGCACCTAGCCCCCAACTGCTCTCTGTGCACCCCCAATGTGTGTGGCAGCCCTCTGCACCGACTATCTGTGTGCTCACTGTTTACGAGTGTGTGTGTGCAAACTTTGGATGGGTTAAACGCAGAGGCAATGATTTTCCTTGTGGGATTAATACAGTATAGCAAGCAAAGTAAGCAAGCAAGTATTAGAGCAATGAACACTCCAGGACATGTGTTTATACGGAATACAATGCTTTATATAATACATGTAATATTTACAATCTTCAGAGTGTCGAATATGATCAGCCAGTTCACCGAAGGTTTGAACTCCTGTGGAAAGCTGTGGGATATAGTGAAGAGCAACTGGATGGATTTCCTGCCTATTTTCACCAAAACAAAAGAGCGGCTTTCCCTGTCAGCTTTCCGTGCACAGTTTGAAATCAGCTGGAGTGAGGAAGGTACCAGGAGGAGGGCGGAGGAAGAGCAAACCATCTACTACTGGGAGCTGGTGCTTAAGATGATTGAGAGTGAGTGTCATCTTCTCGAGATATCCTTCATGCGATGTATCTGGAGAGTAAGAAGCTTACAGTATCGCAGAGCCAGATGTTTTAACTAGAGCAGAAAATTATATGATATGATATATAATTTTGTATGATATGATGTCATTTTTTTTGTCCGTAGATAAAGAAACAGACCTGCGTTTTGAAGAGTTGCTTGTCTTTATCACGGCCACAGACGAGCCTCCGGTGTTGGGATTCCCTGAAAAGCTCGGTATCCATTTTTACGAGCCTGAGAGGAAAGGCATGCGTCTACCTTACAGCTCCACTTGCATGATGGGCCTCTTCCTGCCACGAGGGGTCAGGAGCCATAGAAACCTCAACAAGATGCTACTGAGAGCAGTGAGAGACTCGAACGGATTTGGAAAAACATAAGATCAATATAAGCCTTGGATGATAATAGTTATATTACTGAAAAGCAAAGGAATGGTTTGGTTTTGTGCAGCGGTTAGCTGTTTCCTGTTTGTATTACAAAGGGAAGTTAAGTTGTTTGTTGCTATTGAGAGCAGTGAGCAGCTTGACAGGATTTGGTAAAATCATAAGACCATATTTACCGGGAAACCCCCTTTATTTTTATAGTATTGAAAGTAAAAACCGATGGGTTTTGTGCGGTGTTGTATAAAGAGGAACTGAATCTCTGTACTGAACAATATGCTTGTGTCATTGTCACTCACTCATCTGCCAAACCATTTAATCCTACCAGGGTTGTGTGGAGGCTGGAACCTATCTCAGCCGACACTGGGCGAAGGCAGGGTACACCCTGAACAGTACTAGGTGTAATTTGTAACAGCTAACTGGTCTAATGTGCATATCTTTGAGCTGTGGGACACGATGAGATTCCCTGGAGGAAACCCACGCAAGTACATAGATAACATGTAAACTCCACACAGAAATGCCCTCAGCGCACCCAGGAATCAAACCCAGGACCATCTTGCAATGCGGTTGTGATTATTATAATGCCACCACTGCATCATGTTTTATGTAAAAATGTAACATATATTTATTTTTGCCAGAATATGTATAAATATGTATAAATATATAGAAGTATGTAAAAAAAATAAAGTATATCTCAAAAGCTGCAATGTTCTACAGTTCAGTCCCTAAAAGTTCTGTAATTTCAAGATACTTTATCCAAGCCAGCCAGTTATCCTATACACATGTTGGGAGAATATGCATAGACCATACAGAAATACCCTCGCTGACCTAATGACCTTCCAGCTGTGAGGTGGATGTGCTAAACACTACACCACTGTGCTGCCCGATCCAAGTTTAGTATTCCAGATTTCTGTGTCCTAAATAAAGATAAAGATAAGATAAAGAGATCTTTAATGTCAAATGTTGCATGAACATTAAAAATCAGTTTACTGAACAGATGGTCAGCGGTTCAATCCCCACTATCACCACTATTGGGCCCTTGAGCAAGGCCCTTAACCCTCCGTTGTATAAATTAGTATACAACTGTAGTGTAATTCCGATTACTCACTCGTCACCACCCACTGCAGGACCTTCCTGTCCTCTGCAGTACATCTGTTAAACCACACTGTACAGCAGTCGGTCAAAAGGCCAAAAGATGGTGGAACGGTAAAAGTTTGTCAGTAGGGGTCGGGGTAGGTGTGCTTGTCGGAGCTTTCTGAGGAAGTACGTCCTTTGTTGTACCTTCCCCACCTGGTGAGAGATGTTTGTGGTCGAGGTGAAGTCAGCAAAGACATAGACTCCAAGAAACTTGAAGCACTCCATCTTCTCTACCTCCTCTCCTTTAATATAGAGGGCAGAGTGCTCAGTTTGTTCTCGCACCATCGCCGCAGATGCCAGACCTCCTTCCTGTAGGCTGACTCGTCGTTATCTGTTGTCAGACCTATGACGGTGGTGTCATCGGCGAATTTGATGATGGTGTTGCTTGTGTGAATGGGGGGAATTAGAGTGCACCATCATGAATAAACAGACTCTAATACATTTACAGTGAAAACAAAACAGATGAAAAGAATCATGTTTAATAAGTATGTGTGGCCTGCCAACATGTACCATAGATTAAATTTTCACAACCCATCACAGGAAATTAGCCCTGACCCCACTGCCATGCATGCGTTTTTGTAAATTCCTACATTGGAGCTGTAAAGTTTTTAATTCTAGCATGTACAAAGTGATTGATGTCAGAAATAAATAACAATATCAGCAATTGTGGATGCTTGTAGTCATTATACGAATATTACTATGGGCCTTGTTTGCTGAGAAAATACAGCAAGACAGACTTGGATAATGCACATTTATGAAGAAAAGAAGAACAGCAGTGATGGCACAAGTTGGCCGCTACAAGCCAGACTGTCTTTTTAAATGCAGATAAAAGATTTACATTTGAAAATCAAAAAAACCAAGACCTTATTGCTTTAAGGCAGACATAATAGCCACTATGCTACAGTTTACTTTAAAACTTCATCAGGCCATAGCGTACAGCAGCTTGAGTCAAAAGTTACAGCCTTTTGACTTATTTCTATTTAAGGCTACGTCATTATTTAAGGTGTCCTGCCCTGTGCAAAAAAATAACTCTGCCTTATGAGCAGTAAAGTGTGTATAATATACATTTACACGTGGTCACATGAGCAGGGTTTTCCATCAGAAGTATACTGCAGGTCTGGAAGTACCTTCGTTAGTAATTTATACATTCCACTGCTGTGAGTAAAACCTGAGGCCTGGGAGCAACGGTAATAAAATAGGTAATAAAAGAGGTAGCAGGATCTATCAGTGGGTTCTACTGTATAGTTTTAAGGTTACATCAGGAAAACAGGGGCTGCACTTGTCTGTAATCCTTTTGACGGTCATTTATCTGCCTGTAAATGCTGGCGGCATTCCTTCAAAAACAAAAAGCCCAGGAATGCAGTGTATGGTTACAGCCTGTACAAAGACGTAATGCAGAATTCCACTAATGACCCAGTCATGTGAGAAGTTGTGAGGACACTTGACAATAGATCTTAGTTCTATTGATATTAAATATAAAGCCCCAGTGGTGAAATTTAAAATAAACCAGTTTTATATATTTTATATGATAGATTTACTTTGAAATTTTTGTTTCACTTGAGATTTCTCTCTCTCTCTCTCTCTCTCTCTCTCTCTCTCTCTCTCTCTCTCTCTCTCTCTCTCTCTCTCTCTCTCTCTCTCTCCCGCTCTGTCTCTATCTGTGTGTCTGTCTCTCTCTCTCTCTCTCTCTCTCTCTCTCTCTCTCTCTCAGTGTTTGTCTCATTGACTCTGTCTCTTTGTCTCTGTCTCTCAGTGTTCGTCTCTCTTTCATTCTTTCTCTCTCATGCACACACCCACACACACCCACACACACACAGTGCATGTATCTGGATATGGAAATCCCCACACAGTACTAGACTGCATAAGCACCTAAAAGTCACAATGTCTGAAGTCCAGTTTACCTTTTAAACACTTTACACTCACATGATACACAAGCCGCTTTCTTCAGATTAGAAATAACCATTAAAAAAACACACACATCTACCATTTCTTCTTTATATAAAGGGAACCTACTGTTCATGATACCTTTATAACAAGCACACACCAATAAGAAAAAGAAATGTGTCCACCTACCATCTTGTTTTTCCTTTTATTTAGCACATATGGGATTTAAATCTTATAAATGTCTATAAAGTTTTATAAAATACATGATAACGAATGTTCCTCCTGTTTTTAGTGTTTTTTTTGTGGTTAGCATATCCACCTCACAGCAAAATGGTCCAGGCTCAACTCAGCGAGAGTGTTTCTCTGTGGAGTTCTGTGTTGCAAGTTCTCCCCTTCCTTGTATAGGTTTCATCAAGGTACTCCAGTTTCCTCCCACAGTTCAAAAACATGCACATTAGGTTAACTGGCTGCTCCATATTGCCCCAGAGTGTGAGTGTGAATGGTTGTGGCTTTGCAATGGACTGGCGAGCTGCCTTCACCACAACCTCAAAGAGAAAGCAGTTTGGCGAATGAATGAATGAATGAATGAATTTTTCAATACTGATCATTTATGAGGCTCATCTGCATACGAATGATTTTAATACTCTAAAAATTAATCATATTTCTATTTATTAAGAAAATAATATTTTTGTGAAGAACTACATGGACCGTCTGTAATGTTCTTGAAATATTTTAAAACGTTTCATAAATTATTAAGTATTGTTTTATAAAAAAAAATTTTTTTGAATATAAAGCAATGCATAAAATTACATTATAATAATTTTCTGTCAACGTTACTGTTTCGTGTTTCCAGCATTCGGACAGCGTTTACCAGCACCTAATAAGTGACGGATTAAATGTCATATGTTTGCTGAAGATATGATCTCATGAATAGCTGAAGGCGCTGCATTGCTTCATCGTATGCCATCACACTGACTCATTGTCTTTTTTCAAGACTTGAGGAAACTCCAGTAATAAAGTCAAATATTATTGCACTCATGAGAAGTAATATACAGTGACCTTTCACATGCAATAGTAATTAATGTTTATGTCCTTCACCTTTTTTCACCTTTCATCTTATTTTGCTGCATATTGAGGATCATTTAACAGAGAAAGTGTTAAGCAAATTCTAACATGTTGTGCATATATATATATATAATAAAATCATATATACAGTGTATTATTTTACTCTCATTGCTTCTTGATTTTTCGACACCCTGTATATCACAGGTGAAAATCAGTACATAACAATGATTCGCCAAAGGATACATTCCATCTTGAAGAGTGTTCAGCAACATTCACTAAGCCTGAGTATATATGGGTGACGCTCATAAAAATGACTCCATGGCAAAAAAGTGTCATTTACGTTACCGATAGGTAGCGTTCCCCTTTCTCCCTGGTGCTCCGATGGATCTGGTGCTACATCCATGTGACATATAATTCGTCTCAAATCCAGACACTGTTCCTATGGAATTCCCTCATAAAAGTTAAAGGATGGGAACTGATGGGAGCAGCACCTCACCAAAGAAGCCTTTAGTATACGGGGTGTTGTATATACTACAGCTGGGTGTAAATGTGGATTATGCAAAAAAAATTAAATCCTTTGTGTAATAAATGTACCTTGTTTGTCTCTATCCATATGTTTTGAAATACATAATATATTTGTATTTTATTGTAATCTCAAAAAAAGAAGTCCCTCTTCCTGGGAATAAATTGTCTAATGAGAAACAATATTTTCATAAACATGGCCACCATGGCCTTGAAAAGGAGGTCACGGTCACAGTAATGGAACTTGGTTTGAAGCTTGTCCAGGTGCATTTACATCATGAATTGGGTGAGGGTTGGCTAATCATTTCTCGAGATATCGAGCAGAAACATTTTTCTCCATGACCAACCGCCTGCAAACACGATAACATAATATGTCCCGGCATATAATAAATTATTTATTCATAATTTACAAACAACATATCTGTAGTATATAAATAAGTACAAGGCAGCTAAATGTGCCACTTGTACCAGAATTGGATGAGTACCAAAACAGCAGCCGCTGTCCATGGTGTCTGTGTGTACAGTGCGTGCACAATTATTTAGCAAGTACAGCTCTCTCACTCAATCCAAACGTTAATGAAGCGCAAATCTGAATTTTTAAGAAGGTAAAAGTCAGGTTTTGAGTTTCTTAAGAGAAAACCACAATGTGCACAATTATTAGGCAAATATTGGTGTGCAGAATTATTAGGCAACTAAATAAAAAAATTTATAATTTCCATTTCATCTGTTAAAAGGAAAATAATCAACAAACAACTGAAAATCTCTAACATTTCCACAATAATATAATCAGTGACCAATACAGCAGCCTTCTTTTCAGTAACTGTCACAAGCCTTCCATTAATTGGAGTCAATTTCTTTATCTGTTGATCAACTTTTTGTGCAGCAGCAACCACAGCCTCCCAGACACTGTCCAGAGAGGTGTCCTGTTTTCCTTCATGGTAAATCTCCTGTTTAAGAACAGCAGACAAGTTCCCAATAGGCTTTAAGTCAGGTGAGGAACGGGGCGAGCCATGCAGTGGCGGACTTTGATGCATGTGATGAAGTGTGTTGTCCTGCATAAAAATCATGGTCTTCTTAAAGATGCAGCTTTTTTCTGAACCCCTGCTTGAGGAAAGTGTCCTCTAAACACTGGCAGTAGTTCTGGGAGTTGATTTTAAGTCATTTTTCAACCAGAAAATGTAATCATCTTTGATGATAACCCCACCTCCACCTTGGCTTCTGAATTGAAGTGGAGCTTTGTGTCCAACACTAATCCAGCCACGGGTCCGTCCATCTGGTCCGTCGAGCCACTCTGATTCCATCAGTCCATAAAACCTTTGAAAAATCAGTCTTCATGCGTTTCTTGACCCAGTCTTTACGTTTAAACTCATATGTTCTGTTCAGCGGTGGTCACATTTCAGCCTTCCTTTCCCTGGTCATGTCTCTGAGCACTGAACACCTCGTACTTCTGGGAACTCCAGGTAGGTTACGGTTCTGGAATATGCAGCACTGGAGGACGACGGGTACCTAGTAGCTTCACCCTTGATTTTTTCGTAAATCTCTGGAAGTTAATTTGCGTCTTTTTTTTCTCAACACTTTCTTTCGACCCTGTTGACCTTTTGCAATAAAATGTTCGATAGTTCTATGATCAGTATTAGAATACTTTATTGATCCCGGAGAAAATTGTGCACACACACTTTTTTTTACAATTTTTGACTCTTCAGATTCAGTCAAACTTCTTTTTTTGTCACATTCTGGCACTGAAGAAAAGAATCTGCCTAATAATTATGCACACCTTGATATAGGGTGTTAACTTTCTTACGCCACGCCCTTCCTCATCACACAAATAAACATCACCTGATCTGCTCAAATCCAATAAGCAGCCAAGTTTATACAGCTTGGAGTTATATGGAAATATGCATAAAAAAGGATGGTATGGTCAAAATACTCACTTGCCTAATAATTGTGCACGCAGTGTAATTTACCTCATCCGGTGGCAATGACGCAATGTTTCCGTAATCTGAATGGCAATGATTGATGGCTTTCCACCAATCAGAAACGAGAAAACTTCTTGAATAAATAATCAAGCACTTTATTCTCTACTAGTTCACTAGATGTTACCAATTGACTCGACGTTAGCTCTGATTGGCTAATCTACTCCTAGGATATCAGCTTATATACAGTAGTGAAAAACAGGTTCCAACTGATGCAGGATAAACTGAATGGAGAGATAAGTGTCGAACTCAACCATGACATCATGGCAGGGCTCAAGATATTCAGCCATATTCTCATATTTACAAACCTTAACACTGATTTCTATCCATTCATCAATGAACATGTCTTTGGTTGTGTGAAGAACCAAACTCAACACTAAACCACCGTGTAATTTCTAACAAAATCGTTTATTACAAACTACTTTGTGCAGATGACTTTGTACCAGAGTATGCTGCCGCTGCTGACCCAGAGGCGTGGAGTAAAAACTGCCCCCTGTCTCCTTCGGATGAGATGGAGCCGACCAAGAGAGGATTTACAGCTAAATTTACACGGTGCCGTAGTGCCTAGCATGTCCACCTTGCAGTAAGAAACTCCTGGGTTCGAGTCCCAGGCTTGTGCACCCAAGTCCCAGGCTCCTCGTGCTTGGGAGAGTTTCCATGGCCTAATGGTTAGAGAAGTGGGTCTGGGACCAAAAGGTTACTGGTTCGATTCCTGGACCAGCAGAAAAAGATGTGTGGGGGTGGTGGGAGGACCTTCCCCTTTCCCTTCCCCTTCCTCCATCTTTATGCCTGAAGTGCCGCATTATGGCTGCCCAAATGCTCCTGTGTGTGCTTACTTTAGATAGATTACAATTGCATAGCAGAAGATCGATATAGTATATAAAAATCAGATTATTAAAAATAAATAAATACATAAATAAATAAATCCCTATGGTCTGAATGCACATTAGGCTAACTGGCTATTCCAAATTTCCCCTATGTGTGTATTTGAGTTGTGTGTTGGCCCTCCAGTGGTCTGGTCGAGCTATTCAGGGTGTACCCCACCTTTGCTCAGTGTTGGCTGAGACAGTCCAGCCTCCCGGCAACCCAAATAAGATTAAGCGGTTTGTGAAATGAGTGAGATGATGATCGAGTGTGAGCATTCACTTACTATGGAATGTCTGGGTCTATGTTCAAAAGGGAGTTACATCATCAGAATAGCTTAAGATCAATGGAAGAAGAAGCTCTTTTATGTTTTTAAAAAAATGTTATTTAGAGTAATATAATCTAAATTAAATTATGGATTTTTAATAAAGTATTAGTGTTAAAATGATAATTTTAAGCATTTGGCTTGAATTACATTTTGAGTAGTTGCTCATTTAATGCTTACTAGAAAAAAAAAAAAAAAAAAAAAAAAAAAAAAACAACTTAACTTTTACTTATTTAAGGGCAATATGCCACCATAATCAGCACATAAGACTTTTACTGAGTAATAAAACATTACTAGCATTTTCGAATAGTTAAACAGCATATAATAAAATCCATAACTTTGTATGCAAACCATATAATGTACTCTGTATCACACCAGTGTTAAGTCCTTAACGCTGCAATAACAAAATAATAAATTCACAACTCAAATTCATTACATTATGACCTCTAGCGAAAACTGCCTGGTACAATCTGGTACGAAGCTGACAGATATATCCGTGTTTATGATTTAATATACTGTGCGCCTGGAAAAGCTGAAAAATGGCTGGTATGTTCAGCATTGCCGGTTTCTACCATGTTCTGTAATCCGTCACTCACCGAGAAATAACAATCTGTTGCTGCTTTTCATCTTAATTACTGACAACATTCCATATGCCAAAGCGCTCAGAGCAGGTAGCCATTACAGAATTGTGCACATTTAGAAAAGTGGAGCGGTGAAAGACCTGAATGGCTGCTACTAATCAGTGTGGGCTAATGAAGGCTGTGAGAGGACTCGCACTCCTCCCTCGGGGATTTATCATTGCCTGCTGTTCCTTACTCTGTTTCTCACTGGTTTGCAATACAGTCGAGAATTCTAAGTACTCGGATATTTTTTTTCCATCCGTCCAATCATTACCGGTACTGTCATTCCATCAAGATCACAGGAAGCTGGAGCCAATCGCTGCTGGTTTCAGGAGAGAGTCATGGTACCCTCACACTCACGTTCACACCAATGGACCAGTTGACCTAATATGCCTGTATTTGGATTGTGGGAGTAAATTGGAGTACCCAAGCACCGGGAGAACATGCAAACTCCACTTAGGAAGATCCTTGGCCAAGAATAAACACGCCATGCCTCGTTGGATGTGTGGTGTGAAACCCACGGACAACACAAGTATGAAAGAATTCTTTCCGAGGTTAAACCTTCCAGACCTGGAAGCCACAAGTAGACCCAGCCGCCAAAGATGGTTTGGCCATGTTGATAGGAGTAGCAGCCGGATTAACAAGATCTGCTCTCTGTATGTGGATGGGTGTAGACCCAGGGGCAGGCCAAGAAAGACCTCCACCCAGAAGATACTCTGAATAGAGCAGAGTGGAAGAAGGCGCTGACAGCCATGCTACATCATACCTGCGATGGCAGAAGTTGGACACACACATACACACACACAGGCACCTGGAGGGATCCCAAGCTTGCACTGTCCACACAGAAACGTCCTTGCCAACCACAGGACTCAAACCCAGGACCGTCTTGCTCTGAAGTAACCACTACACCACCATGCGGTCTGACAAGACCAGTTCACCAAAAAAGAAATCAAAAGAATCATAGTTTATAAAGAAACATCTGTATCCGTCGGAATTACTTTGTTCTCTTTTCAAAAGTTCAAGTTTCACCAAATAAACCAAATTCTTGCCACTTCTTTTGCTTTTTGAATGTACTTTTTTCTTTTATTACTTTGACACAAATTTACTTGGCCTTCATGGAGTGTGTTTATAATAAACGCGGCAAGTGTTATAGAAGTGGAAAGACGCTAATGTTCCTATGGAGCCTCTGCACAAGTTTTATTACAAAAAAAAAAAAAAACTTGTCATACCTGAATAAGTGGAATGAAGGACACTGCAGTGTTTACCAGACAAAAGATATTCGGGTGGCATGGAAGAACCTCAAGGCAAAATGTGCCTACTTGAGTGATTATACAGGGGCCACATTTGTTGCTGCTACAACTGCAAGGGAAACACAGGTAGAGCTCTGTCATGGTGTTAGTCGCAATCTTTCATGATTCTATATTTTACTTATCACTCTTTTACGTATCATTCTTTCTGTCATAGTCTTGCCACGAACCAAATCCTAGTGCTGTGTTATATTTTTATATTTTAGCTCGTCTGACAGCTTTCACAACAGCCGAGATGGAGACGGAAACGTTGCTCAAATAAGGGGAAAAAAGGTAAAGGATCGAAACAATAATCCTATAAATAAAATATTTATTTAAAACTGCTTCTTAAGATTTGCATTTATATTTAAGATTTACACTTTATGCCTAGACTTTCGTAAAGAGTAGGCTGCCGTCAGCGTGTTTCTGCCCTGCAATGGCCTGGCAAGCTGTTCAGGGTGTACAGAGTCGGCTGCGATGGACACCAGCAACCCCCCCCCCTTCCCTTTATGCCTAGTTTCAACATGTGTGTTTAAGTTAAACTTTTTGGCTTAAATTCTAATAATTGCACTTATATTTATCATTCATTCATTTTTCGAACTGCTTATTCCTAATTAGGGTCGCGGGGAGGCTGGCGCCCATCTCAGCCGACTCTGG
>JBCNYG010000012.1:8952356-8970345 GCA_039654305.1 Porochilus rendahli | reverse complement strand
ACATGTACGTTAGGCTAATTGGGTGTTCCACATTGCTGTTTTAGGTGACTGTGTGTGTGTGTGTGTGTGTGTGTGTGTGTGTGTGTGTGTGTGTGTGTTGGCCGTGCAATGGACTAGCTGTTCAGACTCAGTTGATATAGGCTTCAGCCTCCCCATGACCCTGGTAGGATTAAGCGGTTCAGTAGATAAATGCATGTACGAATGAATGAATGGAATCACCTGTCTGCAGGTGTACTGTTGTTAATGAGTGTGTGAGGTTGGACATGATTAGCCATGCTAGTTTAATGTTCTTGGAGTGGATCAGCGAGCCATTGTGTACCCCCTTTACATCTTCCTAACATGCAGTTCTTTCAGTAGAGATGTCTGTACATGCACAACCTTAATCTCTAGCTCTATACGTTGGTACACAGCTAGCCGCAATGTTCATGAATCAAGGGATTCATTAGTGTTTACCCCGGGATTATGTCAGTCTTTTGCTGAGTCACTATGGAGAAACGTATTGTTTTTGTGTAAAAGACAAATGAGAAAATTACCCGGGGGGTGGTTGTTGTGTGGGTGGAGAATAGAGTGAGTAGGAGGGTGGAGAAGGCTGTTTTGTATTTGACTTCCTCTGTTTTTATCAACGGCCTGAAGAAATATCACTGTATTAGCCCAGAGAATACATTTGGCGCCAACTGAAATGTCACTCGAACAGAAAGTCAGCCAAGAGCGAGTCAAGTATACGCTGCCTGATCGTTTCTATGGCAACCCTGAGTGACCGGGACTTTCACCTAGGCAGAGCAGTGTGTGTGTGTGTGTGTGTGTGTGTGTGTGTGTGTAAAGTGTGTGTGTGGCTTATGCAGCCGTTACTATGTTAAAGAAGTGAATAGAAGTTAAGTGTAAGAGTAAAAGAGAGGGAGTAAGTGAATGAGAGGAAAAAAAGAAAATGTGTAGCCAGTCGGTGAGATCAGAGAGAGAGAGAGAGAGAGAGAGAGAGAGAGAGAGAGAGAGAGAGAGAGGAGGTCTGAGCAGGTCAGATGTGCAGTCAGAGAAAGTGTGTGTGGGAGTGAGTGAGAGAGCGAACGAAAGAGAGAGAGATAGAGAAAGGCTGTGTTTTCCTAAGGACTCCTTGCACAGCAGGACCATCACACACTCCAATAGGTCTCTGACACAGACTTGGGTGAGTTCACTTTCCCTATTCAACAGCAACACTTTACAAACGTTACATCTTAGTTATCTGTAGTCCTTATCCAGGCCTTCAAGGCTTCATTTAGAGAGCTGCAGTGACCACCGGTGCACTGTCAGCTTCTCCCATGGATCAGGCACAGGGAATAAAAAATACAGCATCTACTGTGAAGTTCTTCCAGGAGGTTGTTTTTAATGCCTTTGTGACTTCTCAGGTGTTTTACATACTGATTTGTTTTAAAGGAGACTCTGGAATAGACGCTGAAATGTGGTGCTGAAATGATCCAGAATGATCCTACTGGTGTTTGGAATTTTATTATGAAGTTCCAGTAAACTGGACACTAGTGTGAGGCTGGGTAAAGAATACACCGTAGTGTAATTGTGATTGGTGAGCTCACCATGACTAATGCCAAAAGTAACCCTTCATTTTTTAATAAGTATGATTCCATACTTTTTGCGTGGGTACTTTGGTTTCCTCCCACAGGCCTGACGGCCCACCACTGGCACACAGTATTGCTATAAGGTAGCTAGCATTGCTGTCATACTGTAGAAGACATCATAAGCACTGTACAAGGTCGTTATAAGCTAGATGGACTGTTATATTGAGTGTTACTAAAAAGCTAGCTAACATATATTGTCATATTGTGTAGAGCAGATAAGAATGCTATTTGTTAAGCAAGCTAACAGTAGTAGTTCTGTTTACACCTGGGGTTAATATACTCTAAAAATACTCTGTGTCAACAAAAATAATTAAGGCAACATTTTGCAGCACTTCTAGTTATTCCAAATGCTGGGACAATTACAATACTGTGTTGGTTCAACGTACATACTTGTATTCATGTAATATCATGTCATTTTCTGAAGCTCTTTATCCTTTATCAGGGTGATAGGGAGGCTGGGGCGGGGGTAGACCCTGAAAAGCTTGTTAAACCATCACAGGGACAACATACACACCCTCAGATTCACACCTGGGGCAATCTGGAATGGCCAATTAGCCTAATGCGCAAACCTTTGAACTTTGGGAGGAAACTGGAGTACCCCGGATGAAACCCGTGCAAGCACAGGGAGAACATGCAAACTCCACACAGAAACATCCTCGTTGAGCACAGAAACACCCTAGAACCCAGAACCTTCTGGCTGTAAGGAGGAAGTGCTAACCACTACGCCACTGTACCGCCCCATTTGTGTTCATGCTGACAGTTGTTATCTTCACGTTACTTAGAAATGCTAATTGTGGCCCGAAAGCTAATTCACTTAAACAAATGAGTAGGACGATTATAATTCATACCCACACTCAGACCTAGAGTCAAATAGGTTAATGTGCATGTCTTTTGACTGTGGGAGGAAACCAGACTAATCAGGGAAAACCCACTCAAGCATGGGGAGAACATGCAAATCCCACACAGAAATCCCAAGCCCAGGACTTGAACCCAAGACCTTCTTGCAGTGAGGCCGACATGCTCACCACTACACACCATACCACCTGTAAATTTTCTGTTTCATCAAAAAGATAAGTGAAAAGAAAACAAAAAGTTATTCATACTTATTATTTTCTACTGTATCAAATGTTGCCAATGTGGCGACCAGATTAGTTGACTTTCAAGAGTATTTTATTGATCTTCTTTCATAAATGAGCCCGAGATATGGTGTGCTTACTAACCACCATTTTACCAAATTACTGTATTACAGTATAGTACAGATTACTGTATTACAGTAATCAAAAACTAATCACCAAATTCACTTCTATAGTTGAGTAATAGTGACAGTTTGAAGACACATTATCTACTTTCACCTGAGGAGAGATGATAACGTGTTTGCCTGAGTCCTCCAGTGTGATTTTTAAGATTGAATTCCACTGTTCGTGAGCAAACAGGAAGATTTAACACTACAAAAGATAACAGTTAACTGTCAGTCCCAGAGTGTGTACGGTGTAATAACTGGAAAGTCTGGCTCAGAACTGATGAACGCTACACCCTTAAAGATGACAGTATAACTCAGTTTAAAAAAAAAACGTACCCAGCGCTAATGGTAATAACGGACATTTCTTGCCGAAGCTTGCTGAACTCCAAACTCAGATTTTGGAGCTGTGGTCCACTGAATCACCCTGCTGGAAGGTTTCAGAAAACCAGAGGCATTTTTATAAACCCACAATGCAGAATAATAAGTTGCCTCTGCTTGAGTAAAAACTTAATAGAAACATGTAGAGCGGCATTCCAAGAAGTACAGTAACTGCTATTTGTGTTTTTCCACATCTTTGCTAGGGACAGCAAGTTTCTCATAAGAAGCACAACATGAAACCTTTTGTCAACTTTTAAGAAGGGGGTTATGTTTTTTGCCAGCTTCGGTTTAACTGCATGTTCGTCTGTCAGCTTGTTTGTCTGTCAGTCTGTTTATTAGCAACGTTGTGCAAAAATAATTATGAACAGGCTTCGATTATTTTATTGATAGGGTAGAGTGTGGCCCAAGTAACACACCATTGCATTTTTGTGGTGATCCAAATCTCGATGACAATCCAGATGTGGGAATTTTTTTTTTTATGATTTTTTAGCATTGCAGGATAGGGCAACATTGCATTCATCTCTATAAGTAAGACTACACTGCTTTCACAAAAAGTGAAGGTACAGTACAACACCTGCATCAGACCTACCACAAGCCAAAATTTGGTCAGGATCTAATGATCCGGTGTGCTGAAATATATCAGGCTTGTTAAGAAATTAAAAGGTGGAAAATGAGCTGTCTTGGTGGAGGTTTGCACTCTGGGTGCTTGAAGTCTGTTTTTAAATTTGTTTTTTTTTAAACTCTTCGTACACCTTGAAGCGTGTGGCCCGTGGTGTTGGGGTCAGGGTGCTGGGCTCAGGATTTCTGAGGTTATGGGTTTGAATCCCTGTTAAACCCCTGCATGCTAAGACCCCTGGGCAAGGTCTTAACCACAAATGTTCTTCTGTCTACCCAGCAGTATAAATGGGTACCAGTAAATATACTGGGAAGGTTACTAAGTCAAATCCAGGAGCACTTAAACTCCTAGTCACGTCACGCTAAAGAAACCAGGACTCTGGCACTGATAAGCCATTAGGCTCGGACGGAAAAAGTCCAACAGACTTACCTTACACCCTACTGCTGCAGTAATGTTTAATCTTATCCAAGATTATCTGAGAAATCAGTTAAAGAAGCAGAAGTAGGTAAGAAACTATGCAAGAGCAAACATCCGAACAATCACCAGCATGTGTTTCGAAAAACACCCAGACATGTCCAAGTGGATCCCTTAATGCGTTTTGACTTTGGCTCTCAACTATCAAACGGTACGCTGATCAGAAAGCCATACATGGAAAGGAGAAAGGTCTGTCTCTGATTAATGTGTGTATACTTTAATAACGGTTGATTGTAAGCAGACGCACAGAGCCATGTATGGGCCCGGGTGAAAGAGGGAGGGGAGAATGTGTTGTGCATGTGCATTAGTGTGAGGAAGAAAGAGAGAGGATTATAGTATTATAATAAAGAATAAAGGGAGTGGCTGGAAATGTTGAGAGCGGAGTAAACAGGGATGACGAAGATGAATGGAAGGAGGTTTTCTGGGACTCTGGGTCAACTGTTGCATGTCTCATGTCACACATCATTTTGGATGGTAGCCTGGCACTTGTATCCTTAACAGACAATGTCCTTCCCTCTTTGTAAGCATTCTTTTTTTGGTTCTGTTTCTCACTTGTATACAGAGTCAAGTTTGAATATACAGCTGATAGGATTGCGCATTTGTCAAGCAAAGTAGGAAACAATTTAAATGTTTCAGATATAGCCTGAAGCAAACGGATAGGGTGAGTTAACTCATTCACAATCATGCTCGTTCTTAATGTTGGATATTATGCTTACTCGCAGCATGCGCTTTCTGGAGTTTTGTTACGGCCCTGATGTATAACAGAGCCTGTGAAACATGTGTCACTGCCATGCACTAATATGGACTACATAAACACATCGTCTTCCTTATATGGAATCACCTTAAAACAAGTGCTTATGCCTCCTGATCCATTTGTACAGACCCATCTTTTCTAGTGTGACAACCAAAACAGCTTAGGTTCAGGACTTTTTTTTTTTTCTTTTTCTTTTTTTTAGTTTCTTTTTTTGCAAGGGTAATTTAGCTCTGCATTTAACCCTTCCAAAGTGAACACACTCACACACAAATAAGTAAACAGTGAACACACAAATTTGGAGCAGTAAGCAGACACACTGCAGTGCCCGTAGAGCAGTTGGGGGTTAGGTGCCTTGCTCAAGGGCACTTCAACCATGAAGGTAGAGTAAGGGGAGGGAGCCCACCAACCTTTTGGTCCCAAAGCTGCTTCCCTAACCATTACGGCAGCCGTGGCAGTTTTAAGGGGTTTCAAGGGAAGTGTAGCAAAGCAAGCAACCTAGCTATACATTGATATATCTTCAATGGCGATAAATCCAGAGGCTATCCAGGAAACACTGGGAACAGGGCGGGAATACAGTTTGGATGGAACCACTTTTTTTTACCAATGCCAACCTAGAGATTTAAATTAGTCTCCTCTTAACCAAAATGCTTTGTGTTGACGAGTATCGTATATCAAATGGGATACAAGTGCATCCATCCATTATCTTTACTGCTTATGCTTCTGGGTCATGGGAGAAGCTGGAGCCAATCCCAGCTGAGTTTGGGCAAGAGGTGGGGTATATCCTAAAGAGGTCACCAGCCTACTGCAGGGCTAAAACGGACACAAACAACCTTTCACATTCACACCTATGCATGAGTGATTTAGAGCAATAAGTTGACATAATGTGAATGTCTTTGGACATCATCCTTATTCATTTGCAGAACCACTTAATCCTTAGTCACAGGGAGGCAGGTGCTTATCTCAGCTCACACTGGGTGAAGGCGAGAAACGCCCTGAACAGCTTGCCAGGCCATCGCCGGGCAAACACACATATAACCATTCACAAATACACACTCACACCTAGGGACAATTTGGAACAGCCAATTAGTCTAATGTGCATGTCTTTGGACTGTGGGAGGAAACCAGAGTACCTAGAGGAAACCTGCGCAAGTACAAGGAGAATATGCAAACTATAGACAGAAACACCCTTGGCTAAAATCCAAAAAAGCACGTTTTTGCGTTGTGAGGTAACAGCACAAACAACTGAGCCATGGATGCAAATGCATTCATTTGTAAATTGTTCATGGGAACATCTGTAATATTTTTTGAAACTTTGGCTAGTCTGTAAACTCCTGACTGAACAGTCAAATTATATAATTAACAATTATTTAACTGTAATTTTATATACAAATTATTCTGTCAAGTTTAAAAGAATGATTATTTATAACGTATTTCATTTGAAATGTTGTGTGAGGTTTATTTTTTAATCATTTAAAAAAGCATCTCAAATTATTCCCAGAAATGAAGACAAAGACATGCCAAAAAAGAACAGAGGACAAATAAGGTTCTGTAAATCAGGAGGGAAAGTTACTGTGCGTTATTGTGTGCTTGCACTAGGTGATGCGCTGCAGTGGCTAAGCTGCATTATTGGAAAAATTAACACATAAGAAAAGATATTTTTCTTTGTTTACTTGTTATGTATTTTCTGTCTGTTAGCTTTGGCTTGTATTTTTTGTGGATATTGCTGAGTGTGCTGTGCTCAGAGTGCCATTGCCCTGCAGTGGTCTGGTGGGATGTTATGCTTGCATCCCGCCTTCGCCCAGTGTCGGCTGCAAGTGTTAGGAATAAGCGGTTAGGCAAAGGAGTGTGCATGAGAAAATGTGTGATAAATTTCCATGGTGTGTGATAATATATGACTGATAAGCATTGATCAACATATATACATGTACAGAGACTATGGTAAAGATTTCACTAAAGGATTTGTATCTCTGGCTAGAAATATTTGTTCAGTTTTGCCTGTGAAAACAGTTACACACAGCTCTAAGACATGATTGATAAATAAGAACCACCAAACAAAAAAAGTTCTGGAAAGGCTAGTTAATAATTGATAACCCAAAAGAACTTTATAAGCAACACTAATTTTGTGTGCTTTCTTAGTGGAACAATAAGGCATGGTCAGAATATGGGCAACATTGTTAATAGCAAAGCACTTGAATAGAAAGGCCATTTTTTTGACTTCACTCGTAGTGAGAAAATGCTTGAGTGGAAATGCTTGAGTGGAAATGCTTGAGTGGTTGATGGAAAATCTGACATAAATACAAATAATCACTGACTTTGGCAGTCATTTGTCTTTAAGAGGTCAGAGTTAGTTGACAGATGGAGACATTAGCACTGAACCTATGCCGGTGGTCCATGGGCTGACCAAATATAAAGAAGCAGTGAATTCTGACTGGACTCTTTCACTCAGTCTGCCATTCAAATGACTACTGCATTGTGCATTGTGCATAATTTGCACATTTTTTTTCTCTTTCTTATTTGCATCGGGGGTTCAATAGGAACAGGGTCACTCTTCTTTGGATGCACTTGTTACGTTGACTACGGTCATCAGGCTATAATTTATTTCCTTTGGGATTAGGGACAAGATGGGCATAAAGGCATGAAGCCGATATGAAGAGTTTGTTTTCTAAAACAGAAAACCAACTTTTTAGTAGCTTTATTTTAATGCTACTGAAAAAAGGTTTTGAAAGCAACTGGGATTTTTTTTTATTATTTCACAGCTACTTAAATATTTTTCTTAAAAAAGTTTTCCTTATAATTAAAACAACTGGACTTATCTGTTTTTGAAAACAAACTCGTCATCTTCATCTTCATCCACTTGTTCCGGGGTTCGGGTCGCGGGGGCAGCAGCCTAAGCAGTGAGGTCTGGACGTCCCTCGCCTCAGCTCCCACTTCCTCCAGCTCTTCCGGGGGGACGCCGAGACCAATGTCCAACTCTTCATATAGTAAATTCTAAAAGTAGTTATTGAACATATTAGCTGCTATTTCACTATCATGCCAGGGTGAGCCAGGGCTATCTGAAGGCTACCTGAGGCCTGTAGCCTTGGGCTTTAATTCTCAAGCTGAAAGCCGTTTGTGCTTCTATTTTCATGCACATAGACCAGTAGAACCCACAGGTTCTGTTCTCGTTTTCATATAAATACATGCTGGGACACAAATTACACCATGGAGATAAATGTTTACGTCAGAGTGTTTAATTGACTGAAACAGATAAACCCCGCCTTCTACTTTTAGATGGCCTTGCATTCTAGCTGGCCCCATCTGGTCCACGGGTTATAATTGGGACAAAATGCTTAGGATCATGACCTCAAAATCTACCCAAGGAGGCACGATCAAGCCCCAGAAGTGACAGTAGAAACAGTAGTGGCCTTAACTTGACAAAGGTCATTCAGCTATGGCACAAGTAGTAGGTAACTATATTTTGTTCTTAGCATAGCATGTAGAGCCTTTTATCCTTATGAAAAGTTGTGACTCCAAATGGAAAGATGTGTTAGCTCAAAACTTTTTATTACAAATTACATTATTTCAAACCTCTTCTGTCTAGTATCATTACACCTGTATAAAGCAAACTCTACTTATTGTCAACCATTACAGCTCATTTTCTCACATCACTATGGATAATGGACATAAGTGGAAGGCAGCTAAAGTGTTTGACATATCAAGGCCCATAAAAGAGTCTATAAACTTTAAACAAACCATCTTTAGCCTCTTGGTGACAATGCCATCATTTCTCCCTTTCACCTACTGGTTGGACATGTTCCCAGACCGATGACTCATACTGCGTATCCAGGAGGGCCTGGGTGATGTTACCAATAAACATTCCAGTGGAAACATGTGTTCACTGAGATGTTCCTTGTAGGAAGTTGCACTCCCCCCATCCAATCTCCGAACAGACAGTTCTATTTAAAAATAGTATCTCAGAGAACCTGGCTGATATTTCTTAAATTGCTATCTCTATCCCTAAATATCTGGCAGAAAGAATGCAAATTCTCATCATGGGGCCCATAACAAAGGATCCCGTTTGGAGTTATGATGTCAGTGCGCTTTGAGAGGTATTTAGTACTATTGCTTTCAAGCCTAGGGTTCAGTTGACTGGAACCAATTATGGTGGCATTATCCCAAAACTGGGAAAAAATATATCCGTGAACAGAAGAATGGCTTGTTCGATGACATAATTCAATGTCCATTTTGCATTCTTAAAAAGGAATTCCTCCTTTTTTTATATCATACAGAGTTGAAATGAGGTATTGTGTACAAGAAAGAGCAATTTCATTGTAAAGCCAGTTATGTTCTCTTATATGTGTGTGCGTGTGTGTGAAATTAGGTTGTACAGAAAGCAGGATCATTTACGAGAAACCCAGCTGTGATCTTAACCAATAACAGCTTCTCATACAGCTTTGATCTCAACTTGTAACATGATGTTGACCAAAAACATAAAACAGCTTCTCATTGAACTTTCTTGATCTAAAAACCTGCAGACTGTTAGTTGGTACACCAAGAAAACATAATGTGTATGTGCCTGTGTAGTGTATAAATGTATTACTACTTATTAACCACAGCACGAGGGCTGCACAGAGAAATCTTGGCCTGAGGTCTGTGCAAAAAGCTGAGAATTCTCTGTACAGACTGAGCCATCAGGGTTGATATATAGGTAATTATGTAATATTTTTAAGCAGCAGCCTTTTTTTATTAATTTCAGGCACTATTACTTGCTTGCTTCTGAACATGGGATCTTCATCATTGGTCTGTGAGAGCTTTGGTAGCTTTCGGCTAGTTTTCCTTCCCATGACGAATAAGAGCTTTTCCAACAAGCATAAAATACTTTGTGGGACTTTGTCAATTTGTTATTCCTTAGGATCCTCCTATAAGCGTTTTCTCTTTAAGGAGCTGCTAAAGATCATAGCGATCAAAGTTACCGATCCAACACACACCGGTCTGGATATGTGATTCAGTGGCCACTCGACAGTCATTCAGACTTGTGCATACTGACGTTGCCATAAAATCATTTATTAAAATTAACCTAGATTTATATAGTAATAAACTAGCAATGTGAATACTGCTTATGGTTTCTTATTCCTAATAATTATAGTTAGAGCTTCGACCTAATGCTAGTACTGAAGACCGGTTATAACACTTCTACAGTACACCGAAAATGGTATCAGCATTACACTCACCTGATTAAACATGACCACAGCATGTGTTAAGACATATGGTAGTAATTACAGTCTCCGACCCTCAGGCCTCCCCTTCATTAGTTAAATTCATTATCTCAGTCTAACCTGTCGGTTACCCCATGCAGCTGGTATGCAGGTCTGCTGCCCTTCGACGTTAGCCTCTGATGTCACAGCCGGAACCTAACAGTCCATAAAACAGCAGAAACACCAATTAGGCTTGAAAACAATTCATTTAACAAACAACAGACATCCTGCTTGCTTGTATGATGATGAAAGCTTGATTAGATTGGAATGATGGATGGATGGGTGAAGGGGTGGATGACGGATGGATCAAATTCTAGATGAGACGGACTGGACGAATGGGATGGATTTGGGGAGCTGAACAGGAGTGAGTGAAGAGTCAGTCATTTTTGCTAGCTTGGACTTATATGTATAGTGTTAGTATACGTTATGAAGAAGTTTTTTAAAGCTACTTACACATGAGGGTGGCACAGTGGCGTAGCAGTTAGTGGCATGAAAGTTCTGGGAAAGAGTCCTAGAGTCACTGACTCGGCGAGGGCTTTGTGTGAGTTTTCGTGTTGTTTAATGCTCGTGTGGATTCCTCTTGGTACACCAGTTTTTCCCACAGTCAAAAATACATACACATCAGGTTGATTGGCTGTCCCAAATAGTCCCTAGGTGTGGATGTGATTGTGAGTGGTTGTGTGCGTGTTGTCATTGCAATGGACTGGTAAGTTCAGAGTATGCCCCACCTTCAGCCAGATAAAGTTTGGCTCCAGCCTCCCAGTGACCCTAGTAGGATTAAGGGGTTTGGCAACTGAATGAATGAATGAACTTACAAATGATATATGTAGTTCAGCGGCTGGTTACTGGCCCCATGCAGATCTCTGTCAACCCCTGGTCTAAAATCTAAATCAAAATCTAAATCCTCAATGTGATCCCAGTTTGATGCAAAGAATTTCACAGAACTAACTCTTTTACCCATTGTAAAAGCTCAAAGACGCTCTCCAAAAGTGTAGAGCATCCAAGCAGCTATGAGTTCTGGGAAATGTGTCTGATGTCATTGCCAAGTTTACTGTACTGGTTGTGTGACATTCCAAAGCTCCATGAATCAACATCAGGCCAGGAAATAAGTCTTGACGTGACGTCCATGTAGGGCCTGCTGGATAAACAAAAGCCAAAAGGCTTAAATGATTCTGCATATAAGAACATCCTGATCTGTTGGTCTTCTATAGACATGAAAGATACAGATAGGTCTGAAGCTTTTGAAGCTGTATTTTCTTCTTCTTGGTTGTATTTTCTGAAGCAGTAACACAAAATATAATTCAGGTTTCCAATGTAGCTTTGCACGAAATGGAAGTATGTTGTTTCTTTTTGGGTTTTTTTACACAATTGTGAATGGTCTGTGTTTCTATTAAACGATGTTATGCAATTCAAGCTGTTTCTCCTCTCACAATATTTCTTACAAGGCTCTCTTTGTTCAGAAAGGTTGGCATTTGTGAAAAAGGCATTTTTATTTGCTCTTCATGTCATGTTATGTCACTTATATTCGAAAAATGTGCTTTCATTTCAATTTTGCACAACACTATTGTATAGGTTCATCTGAAGAAAGAAAAATCACGTGAGCGCAAAAATATTTTTGTAATATTTGAGACTTCGATGTTCATGTTTCCTCATTTTTAGTTTGCAATTTTAAACTGTGCGTTACAGATTTAGGGAAACTCAGCTACAGAAAACTTTGATAAATGAGCCAGTACTAGAGTAGGTGATAGAGTAGGTGATCCAATTTGCTGAACAATTTAACTCTACTAGGGTCACGGGGATACTGGAGCCTATGTCAGCTGTCTCTGGGAAAAGGCGGGGTACACCTTGAACAGCTCACCAGTGCAGTGCAAACAATGTTTTTAAATATACTGCAAATTCAGTTAAGGGCTTTTTTAAGTATTTGTTTTGGGTTTAAACAATCTGTTCTTGACAGCAATGGGTAATTAAAGGAAATCGGTTGTGTCATTCAATAAGTTCTGTTGATTTATTTGATAAATTGAATGAAAAGGATACCTTAATTGTTTTTCTAAGACTGGGGTGCCATAAAGCATCCATATTATAATCACCTAAATAAGAGTTTCCATTTAAGATTCCTTAACAATATACAGAAGGGGTCTTAGCCTGCATAGGTCCTTTGATCAGGTAAGTGTGTTCTGTGGTCAATTAAGGCATGGTTTGATGTATTCAGAGATAAGGCAAGGATAAGGCAACTGACTTCCTTTAGGAGGAAATAATTTTTACTTGCATTTGGATGCTTAGGTGAAGCGATCTGCCAAGTGAAGACAGCTTTATATTGTGTGATATGTTTATTTGTATCTCGAGCTTTGCAATGTAGAGGAATTCTTAGGTCATGTGTCAAGATGGGCGGTCTTCTGACCACTGCCATGTATGACGCATCATCTAAATGCCACCAATAGCAGGATGACAAAGGTTTGCACGTTACTGTTGTTACAGCAAGAAAGAGAGCAATGGCAGTCGCAAACCGAAACAAAACAGTGCTCCGAAAAACATCTTTATACCCTCAAGCTCACTTTGTTTCTATTTTTGCATGAGCCTGGATTAATGCCACCATTAGATTATTCCAATTAATAGCACTGACATGAAATAGAAAGGTTTTTAAAGACAAATATTTATTGAACACATTTGCAGTCTATGTGTATACTATAAGCTGTGTGTAAACATCTGTGGATAAGGATGTTCCATGGTGGCAGCACACATATTTGTGACATCATTGCAAAGTGTGTAGGTCAATCAGTGGGTGTAGGTCATGTGACACACTGGCGGGACATTGTAAGAAAGGGACAAAGGGAGCTCTGCTAAGTTGTCTGTCTATTACATGGGACACCTTACAGTTACCAGGGATTTTCATTTTTTACAAACCTTAATAATATACTGCAATAAAAAGTAATATTTTCAAAAAAATATCTCTGGGCTCTGAGCCCAGATTAGCCTGAAGTTTTTTGTTGATGCCAAGAAATTTAAGGGCAGTATTGGAATAAAGAAGCCGATTAACAAGAGCCAAATCTTCCTTTCCTAAAGTGCCCGACATGAGAGAAGCACCATGGGTGGAAGCCTGTGTGCCATAATTTGTCGAGAGTAAACATTCCTAAAGCCTGGTCAAGTTTTGCATAGTTGTTTGAACAGTTTTACGGCCTGCCTATCAGAAAGAAGCTTGACCGTATTAGGCTGACGTTCTTCCCTGCCTCTTTTCATCTTAGATGGGCGTTTGAGTTTTTCCTGCTGTGTATGCTCTCTTTCAGTCTGTCTTTCTCTCATTCAGTACCCATTTAGGTAATGAAGGCCTGAGGAAGCCAGGCATGCTGCAGTCTAGGCCAAATGGTTTTATTGGCTTTATATGGCTTTTTAAGGCTTGGAGTGCAGTACTGCTGTTATTTTGTTGTTGAACTGTGCCAGAATTGTGGTTTCCATCCCAAAGATGCAGCTCTGACAGGAAGAAGAGGAGGTAATGGTAAAGAATTGAAGGATATTATATCATTATGTCATGCAGACACACATACATGTCCACGCATGTTTTTTTGTCTTATATTCCTTTTTAAGCAGAGAGGATTAGCTTTGAAAAGCAAGGAAAATATGACTACAGTATTCTCCTGAGTCTTCACTGACACATATTTATTTATGTTAACTACTATATGTTTTATGAATAGATGCAGTGTCTGCAACTATGAGCTCATTCCAGTTGCTCTTTTGCATCATGAATTAAATTGACTAATAAATAAAGATTACCTTGAAAGAAGTATTTGTCATGGGATTAGAAATGATAAAGAAATTGTTTTTGCCTCTATAGATGCAAGGGTTGTGAGCACTAATGAAATTCTTGAATATGAACTACTAGGTTTTGAAGTAGTCATGTGATTTACATTGTGCGTATTATAGACTCCATTTGGTAATGTTTAAGATTGAGTCGGAGCTGGGCTTGTAAAATATGAGTCTGGAATGACGGGAATGAGGGGTGCTTTCCAAAGTGCACAACACTTGCAGCTCCCACGCACAACTATATGTATGTACAGTATAGTACAGTAGGCATTTTGTGCACATGAGTATTAAGTATACAGTAGTGTGCAGTGATGATTATACACTTAAGAAAATGAAGATCAATCAGTAACCAAGTACTATTCAAGTATTTGTTTCATGTAATATTGGATCATACTGATAAGAATAAGTAAACAAGGGCTCTTCATTTGCACTTGGACCCATTATATTAAAAATCAAAAATGTAAAAATATTTTCAGGCAATTGTATGTCCAACTTAATAACTTGTTTGAAGTGTACGTCAAAATAATATTAAAGACAAATTCAGTATATTACTAAGCACTGCCACTTTCTTTTTGGACTTTATTCATACCAAAATTACAGATTTTCCAGCATGAAAGATGGACATATCTGGTCACTTTCAGTTACTGGCTTCACAAATATATATTATAAATGCTTACTACTGTTTTTGATTCCAAAAAATCATTTTGTAGCGTGAAATGAATGTGGCAACCCTTTACTTTGACTTTTAACCTTTCAGGCATAGTGTTCACATTTTTTTATTTCTTCACTTGCTAAACCATTCCATATGGTTTGAAGTTCATCCATGCTATGCAAAAGTCAATAAAAAAAATAACGACACCTTTCAATTTTTCTGAAAAATTGGTATTTTTAGTGTTTTTGTTTATTAGCCATACTTTTACCTCAATATACTTAATCGGAATGATTATTTTGGTTCTCATTGCCTACAAAGAATTGTTCAATACATTTTCACCAAAACATTATAGATACTTTTTGCTTCTTTTTATTAGGAGTCCCTTTAGACAACAGTGGATGTGTATAATTTTCACTGCACACTACTGTGTATCATTGACAAAGAACGGACAGCATGTACTTATAGGAGCCACAGTTTCATTGCCGGTAGTGAAGTTTCATTGTTACCTGTATAAGACAAATAAACTTGAAACTTAAAACTTGGACTTTTGGTTTTTCATATTTGCCAGAAAGATTCATAGCGCTATCTTGTTTTTCATTTCCATTTATTGTTTTGAAATGTCATGCAGGCATGAACGAGCTGCTAGATAAGAAGACTGTGCAGTAAACAAAGCCTACATTCCTTAACAGGAGCATGCTACAAGCAGCATGATGCTACTAATAATCAACTGAATATGAGTTTGTTCATACAGAATTGTGGGGAATGGAATGAACTAAACAACATAATGCGCATATCCAGTAGAGAAATTCGTAGATGTAGTCAGTAGTCAGTACTGCCGTTGCTACCTCCAAGCTTCGCTCCTCAGACTTTTCTGTAGCATTCCAGCTCCAGTGTACAGGTACGGCTATACAGATACTGATATACAGGTACTGATAACACTATACAGATACTGATATACAGGTACTGATAACAATATACAGATTCTGATATACAGGTACTGATAACACTATACAGATACAGATAAACCGCCAACAGTGATTCCCACATTCATGGAGTAAAACAATGAAGCATGCTGGCATGTGCACAACACTCACAAAACACACTGCTTGCTTCTTACTTATGTAACAAGTACTCTTTAGGCTGATGAATCATGACAGATAGGGAAAATGGCAATAACCGCTGTGCCTCAGGGCATGTAGCAGTAGAGAATCCATTCAGGAAACTGAACACAGTCATTAGAGTCTGTAACGCCAAGTATGTCAGGCCTCATAGAAAACACATCTCTATCCAGCCTCTGACTGGCTAGTGTTGAACTGACCTCAGTGGAAAGCTCCAGCAGAAACAATGTTTAAAAACGAGCAGATTTATCAGATTTGTCAATTAAGAAATGTCTTTACTCAACTCGTCTTATTTGTTCATTTTAATAAACACAACTCTGCCTCAGCCTTAGTTTCCAAACTAAATGATTGTTGTGTCTGAACCAAGCTTGAATCTTGTCTTCACATATTCAGAGATGGAAACGTGGTTAACATGAAAATCCACGTAGACAGAGAAACAAACAAAGACAGAATCCACACCACCACAATTTTCCCTTCACTTTGTATTGACCAGAAATTACAGTCCCGGCCAATTTAGGTTCACATATTCACAGGTCAAACTTCACCAATACAAAGTTGACAAACCATTAGGTTTGTCCAGTGCTTTCATTAAGAAAACATTAAATTTCAAGAATATCAATCAAGCATATCAACTTATCAATAAAAGAATTAATCTATAATAATTTAAAAGGAAGTCATTGGGTTTTTAGATCCTTAGAGTCAACTGTTTATATCTACATATAGATCGGGTCCTCTCTTATGGAAGCCATTATCTTTCCCCGCCATGTTTCTACAGTAGCCCAGAACCATACGGGCTTTGAAGGGAAGGGGTCAGGAATGAAATTTCAGTTGGTTGCCATCAGGAGCCTCACCACCAGATGCCACGAGATGCCACTAAATCTTAAACTGTGTGGGAAACTGTAGTTATATATAAATGCCAACCCATAGATGTCAGTGGTGTCTGTCAGTGGGGCAGAGGAGATGTCAGATGTAGATGGTGGTGGCTCAGTGATTAGGACTCTGGGCTACTGATCCGAAGGATGGGGGTTCAAGCCCCAGTTCCACCAACTGTTGGGCCCTTGATCAAGGCCCTTAACCATCAGCTGCTCAGATGTATGATAATTGTAAGTCGCTCTGGGTAAAGGCATCTGCCAAAAGCCATAAATGTAAACGTCGACACTATTGACATTGTTCAGACCATGTTATACTTGAGAAGCAAGGCAGCTAGCATAGTTAATAGCCAGCAGTGAGCTAACATTAATATCCATCTATTCACCATACAAATAGTAACCTTAGTTGGTACCACAGGTTAAAAAAGATTTTTGGCACAATCCATAATAATGTACTGAGAGACTGTACTGGTTTATATAAGAGGTTAAAGGGTTAAATTTCCTGATGCTCATTCTGTAGACCAGTGCTCAAATATGGTCAGTCACAGTATGTAGACAGTGTTGTTCTAAGCATGGGGGTTTGATGGTGTAGTGTTTAGTGCTCTCGCCTCATAGCAAGAAGATCCTGGGTTGTAGCCCCATGATCAGCAAAGGTGTTTCTGTGTGCAATTGATATGTTCTCCCAGTGCTTGCATGGGTATCCTCCAGGTTGCCCCAATTTCCTGCCATGGCCCAAAGACATGCACATCTGGTCAAGTGGCTACTAAGTGCCCATAAAATATGTTTGTCCTTTTGTGGAATAGGTTTTTCAGAGGGCTTGAACCCACTGAGGTAAAGACATACATTGCAACATAAACCACTAGAGTGACCCAATGAACCCAGTGTTGCCGAGTGGCAATGTAGATAGATGGATGGATGGATGGATGGATGGATGGATGGATGGATGGATGGATGGGTGGATGGCTGGATGGATGACCTAAGACAAACTAATATAACTTCCAAAAGCAGTGCTCACCATCTGAACCACCCAACATTCATTTATTCATGTTCTGAACCACTTTATCCTAATTAGGGTTGCAGGGAGGCTTGCATCCGTCCCAGTTGACTCTGGGTGAGGGCAGAGTACACCCTGGATAGCTCGCCACAAACACGCTGACAGCTATGCAGTTGCTCTTTATGAAAATCAGCAATGGTTCTTTTACATTCCTCTCACCACAGACAGTGAGAGACATGGCCGGCCTTTGATAACCCAGTT
>JBCNYG010000012.1:8904839-8917259 GCA_039654305.1 Porochilus rendahli | reverse complement strand
TGTGAGTGTGTTAGTGTGTGTGTGAGAGAGACTGTGAGTGTGAGTGTGGCTGTATTAATGTGTATGTGAGATAGTGTGTTGGTGTGTGTGTGTGTGACTGTGAGTGTGTGAGTGTGGGTGTGTGTGAATGTGTGAGTGTGTGTGTAAATGTGTGACTTGGTGTGTGTGACTGTAAGTGTGTTAGTGTTTTAGTGTGTGTGTGTGTGTGTGTGAGAGAGAGAGAGACAGACTATGTGTATGAGTGTGTGTGAATGTGAGTGTGTGACTGTGATTGAGTGTGTGGCTGTGTGTGTGAGTGTAAAATTGTGTTAATTTGGTCGTGTGTGTGTGTGTGTGTGTGTGTGTGTGTGTGTGTGTGTCTGAGTGTGTGGTTGACTGAGTATGTATTAGTATGTGTGAGTGTGTGTGTGAGTGTGTGAGTGTGACTGTGTGTAAGTGTGAGAATGTGTTGATGTGTGAGAGTATGTGTGTGTGTCACTGTGGGTGTGAATATGACTGTGAGTGTTTGAGTTAGTGTTTGATTGTGTGAGAGTGTGTGTGAGTGAGTGAGAGTGTGCGCATGTGTGAGTGAGTGTGTGTGATTGGGTGTGTGTGAGTGACTGTATGAGTATGTGTGAGTGTGTTTGTGTTTGTGTGTGTGTGTGGGGGGGGAAAGTGTGGGAATGTGTGAGTGTGGGTGGGTGTGTGAGTCTATGTGACCGTGTGTGTGAGTGTTAATGTGTTAATGTGTTAATATGTGTGTGAGAGTGTTAGTGTGTGTGTGTGTGGGGGGGGAAGTGTGGGAATGTGTGAGTGTGGGTGGGTGTGTGAGTCTATGTGACTGTGTGTGTGAGACTGTGTGTGAGTGTTAATGTGTTAATGTGTTAATATGTGTGTGAGAGTGTTAGTGTGTGTGTGTGTGTGTGTGTGTGTGTGTGTGTGTGTGTGTGTGTGTATGAGTGTGGATGTGGTGATGTGTGAGTGTTTTGTGAGTGTTATTGTGTGGGTGTATGTGAGTGTGTGACTGTGTGTTAGTGTGTGTGACTACAAATGTGTGTGTGGTTGTGGGTGTAAGTGAGTGTCTATGGCTATGTGTGAGTGTGTGTGTTTTGTGTGTGTGTGTGTGTGTGTGTGTGAGTGAGTTTTCATATGTTTTTATTTTAGTTGTGTTTTTTTCTGTTATGCTTCTGGGCAGTCAAGCAGCACACATTTCCTGTTTACGAATTGCTTTCTAGTTACTATGTGCATGTGTTGGATCCTCCTACACTACCTTCTGTATCCTCTCGTTTCCTGATCCTGATGATTTAAAGAGTGTGACAGTCCTGTCTCGATTGGTTAATTGTTGACAGGTTCTGGCTTGCAGCCCAAATACCAGCACCCCTGCTGAGAGGTGTGTGTGTGTGTGTGTGTGTGTGTGTGTGTCTGTGTGTGTGTGTGAGAGAGAGAGAGAGAGAGAGAGAGAGAGAGAGAGTACATGTTCAGTTTATTTACATATCAACTAAGCTAAAATTGTCACATTAATGAGTCAAGCACGCTTTCTTTATGTTCACACGTCCCATGTGACTGTGTGTGTGTCTGAATTACAGGTCAGAGGTTTGCATATGACTTTTTTTATTACTTTACAACAGTTGGTAAAATGATATACAGTATGCAGTACATAGTATGCAACTTTAGACAGTATGTGTGAGAGGAAGTTATGTGTTTCCCTAGTCTCCGAATATATATTTATAAGATATAAGATCGTACAAGATCGGGTAGATTTGACTGGACGAGAGTGGGTAAGAAAGAATGGGTTACGTTGGAATGGAAAAGATTAAATATGATTAGACAGGATTGCACTAGACAGAATGTGTCGAGCTGGATTTTTCTAGATTAGATCTTATTGGACATGTCTGGGTAGACTAGGAGTGGACAGAATGGATAGAGCAGGATTAGATGCGGTATGATTGGGTAGGTTTGGTTGGGCTTTGCAGGGACATGATTGGATCGGCTAGGATTGCACAGAATGGGAAGACCAGGTTTGGGTAGGATTAGATATGATTGGACAGGATTGAATTAATATAAATGGACAGAATGTGTAGAGAAACAAAACATGATTGGACAAGATTAGATACAGTGTGGTTGGGATCTGAGAAATTTGACTAGGATTGGCAGGGACAAGATTGGATAGGCTAAAATTGCAGATATGCTTACATACGATTGGACAGGTTTAGGTAAACCAGGATTGGTCAGGATGTATAGCGTATTATTGAACAGGATTAGATGTGATCTAACCGGATTTGGGGGTAAAGAATTGGACAGGATATACAGGTAGATTTAGATTGATTTAGATGGGATTAAACAGATCTCTGTAAAATAAGATTGCCTGGAGAAGTAAGACCAGCCAATAGGACATGACGAATCCAGTAATATCGGGTATGGTTGCACTGGATTGATTTGGATTGGACAGGACAAGATTGGGGGCAGGGGGGCAGTGCTAGACTAATGGTTAGAGAAGCAGCCATGGGACCGAAAGGTCGCTGGTTTGATTCCCGGACCAAGAGGGAAAATGTGTGGTGGTGGGGGGAGCTGCACCTTCCCTTCCTCCACAATCATGGATGAAGTGCCCTTGAGCAAGGCACTTAACCCCCAACTGCTCTCCGGGTGCCCCAAATATGTGTGCTCACTTTGGATAGGTTAAATGCAGAGGCAATAATTTCCCTTGCAGATTATCAAAATCAAAAATATTTCATAGAGTAAGACTGGACACAATTTGACCATATTAGGCAAGATTAGGGATTGGTAAAGAGATAATAGGATGTAATTAGTCCGGAGTGGATCCTGTTGGAAAGGACAGGATGGGCAGGATAGTATGGATTGTTGAGGAATGAATTTGGTGATGTCAAAAAACAGAAACATGTTATTTCTAAACCCAGTATTGAAACTGTTCTTTTGAACCAATATTATGTGGTTGGATGAGAGTGTTATGCCAGGTTTGAATATGTCCACATATGCAGATCAAATCTATTTGTCCATCCTATTGGAAAGATGGCATGTATAGCCTCACTTCATTGACAACCACAAAGGTTAGCAGCACTTATACATTTGATAGAGACATGCAAGTGCTGGATACAGGCATGTATTTTACATACTGTTTTAGGTTCTGTAAAATGCCTTGCCTTAAGATGGCACCCAAGGCAAACTGCCATTACCACAGAATGGCCATTAACTCGTAGAATAGGGTTGAACAGTATAGAATGGGATTAGACGAAATGGCACGGAACCCGGCAAGATTGTATTGGATTTGAAAAAGTAGGTTCGGACAGAATTGTATCTGATTCAGTGGGTTAGGGTTGTACGAGACTAAACAGAACAAAGCTGTATGTAGTCTCATAGGCTAAGCCGTGGTATAGATCTGGATACACCATTGGGAATATTGGCTTAAGGGTTGGTGAGGAACATTAGTATCACATTTCTAAGCCAGTTCAATCACTCGTGGAAACCGGAGCAGTAGGTGGTGTTCCTGTCAGCAGTATCGGACCAATGAGCCTACAAGATTGCAAAATGGTTACTTAATAAGACAGGAGTAGATTCCATGTATCTACATGTAACGTTACCTTTTGCAAACGCAGAAATGCTTTAATGAAATATTCTTTTTAACATTTTAAAACACCATTATTCCAATGGAATGTTCGTATGAACATTAAAAATGTGTAGTATTGAAGTTGAATTAAAAAAAAAAGTTATAGGAGAGTAGAGGACAATTTTGGACTGACCAGGAGTGGACACGATCCCATAATAATCCACCGAATTGAATAGGATTCGACTGGACATGGTTGGACGAAATTGGGCTAAGTGGGACACTTGAAGACTGGACTGAGGAATTACTCGATTTTTGGGTTAAGTTCAGAATAGAGCTTTAGTCGGTCCTGCCTTTGATTGGCATATTGGATAGAAACCCAATAGTTAATCAGGATAGGAGATGCTTAGACAGAATATGAATAGACTATGGTATGATTGGGTCCAAATAGGGTGGATTAGAGAGAATAAAGTGGAGTTAGACCAGAATGGACAAGACAGACCTGTACTTCTGCTTTGGAGTGGATTCAGGAAGTATTGTTTTAAGTCATTGATGCATTGGACAGTTTATGATAGATATGATGGATAATATTCTTGATTCTAGTGTAACAGAGACAGGGTGTTGGGATTGGATTCCTGGCTGTAATGTTTCTGCTGTTGATAGTTTGGACCTGGTATGGTGAGAATGGATTGGAGCCCTGGATCCAGTGTGTTAGCCAGTGAAGACAGGACAGGGTATGGGTAAGGGGGATTGGATTCCTGGCTGATGTATTTCAGGCGGTCATGCATTGCACAGTGTATGGTGAGTATGGATTGGTTTACTGGCTCTAGTGTGTTAGCCGGTAGTAGACTGGACAGGGTGTTATAAGTGTCTTGGTTCCAATAATGCTTTACACACACCACCTCCCAAACTGCTTTATAAATATTACATGCTGTACATTATATCTGCAATATATTCCAGTGTTGCTGCTGCGGTAAATAGCATTGTTAAGCATGTTATTAACACTGAAGAATGTTCCTGTTTGACCTTTTGCCTTTATAAACCATTTTGACAGCAAAATCAGATCAGCAGTTTGCTACCATTTGTTAAACGGCTCTCGGAGATGACGGTGTTTCCTTACAGAACTTTCCATGTTTTGTTATGTGATGATAAGCCCATTGTCTAAGACGAAAATCATTAACCTGAGGAGATCCTGTGTACGAGTTCATCTAAGTGTGCTTTACGTTTCAGTTTAGGAAGTGTTCTTCTTTCTTTTTATGTTTTGTTTCATTTCAGTTTTAGTTATTAGGACTTAAATGTGGGTGGCACACTGGCGTAGTGGATAGCACATGAGCCTCACAGCAAGAAGGTCCTTGTTCGAGTTTCATACTCATGTGTAGGGTGTGGAATTTTCATTCTCTCCGCATATTTGTGTGGGTTTCCTATGAGTACCCCGGTTTCCACCAGCAGCCCAAAAACATGCACATGCACACAAATTGCCCCAGGTGTGTTTGTGAATGGTTGTGTGTATGATGGCCCTGGGATGCTCTGGCGAGCTGTTGACTATACATAGCTCTACACTTCACTAAGTAAAGGATGAGATAGGCACCAGTCTGCCTTCATAACAACGGCTCTCATTTATCAAGTATGATACAATCAGATTTATTTATGAACCATGCACAAGAGCATTTACAAGAAATTGGGGCAGTCATGTGAATCCAGGAAAACGGTGCTTGTGAAAATGTATGTATAAGAAAATGAATATGAATCTCAAATGATTGGCTTCAAATTGACAAAAATAGGTAGTTGTAGTTTTACATAAGGATTACACGAGCTGCATTATTGGTAGACCATTGAGACCATGCTCACATCAGGTTTGAGAGAGGTTTGAAAGTGTGTTTATCACTTATTTGATATTTTCTGATCTTCGGGTCTTTGTGAAGTATCTTGAGTGCCACCAAATAGAATTTTACTTCTTTTTGTGCCATAAATATTATAATACTGTATTATTTACACAAAAAAGTAATTACAAAATAAATGAATAAGGCCCAGTTTTTCTTTCTCCAAATTTCAGCTACTTTACGAAAGATAGAGGAAGTGCCCCTTCAAGCCATCCCACAAACCCTTGCATCGCTGTTCAGCAAGATATAGCGCCTAGCATCACCCAAGCTAATGGTAAGACATCACCTTTCTGCGCAGCCCTTTTCTTATCCTTTCTTCCCTTCTCTTCTCTTTCCTTCTCTTTTCTTTTTTCTTTCTTCTCTTCTCTTCTTCTCTCTTCTCTTTCCATTTCTTTACTTCTCTTCTCCTCCCTTCTCTTCTTTTTCGTCCCCTCTCTTTTCTTCTCTTCTCTTTTCCTTACTTTTCTTCCCTTCTATTCTCTTTTCTTTCCTTCTCTTCTTTTCTTTTTTCTTTCCTTATCTTTTCTTATATTTTCTTTTCCTCTCATCTTTTCTTTTTTTCCTCTTTTCTTCTCATCTTTTCTTTTTTCCTCTTTTCTTCTCTTCCACTACTCTCTTTTATTCTCTTATCTTCTTTTCATGGCTCTCCCCTTCTCTTACCTTCTTTACTCCTCCCTTCTCTTAATTTTTCCCTTCCCTTCTCTTCTCTTCTCCTTTCTTTTCTTCTCTTCTTTTCTCTTTTCTTTCCTTCTCTTCTTTTTTTCTTTCTTATCTTTACTTTTCTTTTTTCTCTTTTCTTCTCTTCCCTTACCCTTTCTTCTCTTCTCTTCTCTTCTTTTTATTGCTCTTACCTTCTCTTACCTTCTTTACTCCTCTCTTCTCTTCATTTTCTCTTCTCTTCCCCCCTTCTCTTTCTTTTTTTGTCTTCTTTTCCCATCTCTTCCCTTCACTTCTATTTTCATTCTCCTCTCCTCTCCTCTACTCTTCTCTTCTCTTCTCTTCTCTTCTCTTCTCTTCTCTTCTCTTCTCTTCTCTTTCTTTTGTATTCTGGATCTGAATTCACACGATGATAAAATGACCCTTTAATTCAAGGGTTTTTAGGTGGCCCATGTAAGAATCAGAACCATATTTATACACAGTCCCTCTCTTTAAACCTATGTGGATACAATCAGTGTCCTGTTTCATGTTAATGGCCTGTTCATGTTTACGCAAATCTCAAGTAATCCGTTTTGGGTGTCTTTCATGGTGATGCTCTGTTTCTTTTTTTAAACCAATTTGTTGTACAGAATTAAAACACTAACAAATTTTCATCTGTCTAACTACACACAGATTTCCCTGTATGTAAGATATCCGGCTCTTTTTATTTTTTTTCAACAACCCTTTTCACCATTAATTTGTTTCCAGGAATCAGGAAAAAGATTTTTGCCTTTTTATTGTTTCGGGTTTCCTTACCTCAGGGTGGTATCTGATTAACACGGATACAAACAAAGCTCTGTATAAAGCACAGAGGACGAAACAGAGAGAGAAAGAGAGAGAGAGAGAGAGAGAGAGAGAGAACAGCATTATGAATGCTAAGTTTGACTATAAACGTTCTATGTATTGTAGAAAAAAATTATTTGTAATTTTCCTCTGACTCCAAATGAAGTGAACTAAGAAAAGGTCATCTGATATCGACTTTCCTACTAACGATAAACCATCCAGCTAAACCCTGACGCCTTTGTTCAAGTTCAGAGATTACACTTTTCTGGGTGAGACAGATGTATAGTTCTTTAGCTACATTAGCTTTTTATCTCAAGTAGAAAACTAAACAAGAAAACAGCATCAACACCAAACACATCATCACCAGCACCAAACTCCCATGAGACCCAAAATCACTATTCTGAATTCCGGGACTTTATTCGGTCTCACTTAACGGACTTTCTTAGGGGGAGAAAAAGGCCTGAGTGCTTTTTTTAAGGTTTTTAAGTCCTGAAAAAATTAACTGTATAGAATGAATCTATAGAAATCCTTTTACTTGGTTTGTTGTTTTTTTTAATTATTAATGAATTTATTTCTTTGCTTTTCCACTTCCATTATAAACTAGGATTTTGTAATAAAGCTTTTTTTAGCTGCTGCACACAAAGTTGCTTGGGAGCTATAGGAATGGGTTCCATCTGTCCACCTGTCTGTCCATCCATCCCCCTTGCCACACGCTGAAGCTGGAGCTTTCGAATTTGGCTCATTACTATGAGTGCTAGGATGAGTTCGTGTGTGAGTGACCTTGACCTACTTTACGTTTCCTCCACATACTCCGGTTTCCAGCAGTCCAAAGACATGCACACTAGGTTAATCGGCTGCTCCAAATTTTCCCTAGGTGTGAGTGTGACTGCGAATCGTTGTGTGTGTAGCCTTTATATGATTTGGCGAGGTATTCAGGATGTACACTGCATTCGCCCAGTATCGGCTGAGATAGGCCCCAACCCCCCCATTGTTATTAAATAAATCAATGAGTGATTGAATTATTTGTTTGTCTGTTTGTTTGTTTGTTTGATCGGTTTGTTCCTTTATCTTTTAGTTGTTTTGTATGGTTCCATGTAAAACCATACTTAAGACTACTACTACTAATGATAATAATAATAATAATAATAATAATATCAATACTACTACTACTACTACTACTACTACTACTACTACTAATGATAATAATAATAATAAAACTACAACTACTACTAATACTAATACTAATACTTAAACTACTACTATTACTAATACTACTACTACTACTACTACTACTACTAATAATAATAATAATAATAAAACTACAACTACTACTACTACTAATACTAATACTAATACTAATACTAATACTTAAACTACTACTACTACTACTACTACTAATACTACTACTACTACTACGAATACTACTTATACTACTACTACTAATACTACTACTACGAATACTACTACTACTAATAATAATATTAATAAAACTACCACTACTACTAATACTTTTACAACTACAACAGCTATTACTACTATGACTACTATTACAAAATAAATTTAAAAAATGTTAAATGTTTTGAAATGTTTTTATAATTAGAATATTTATCATTGTTATAAGTTTTTAATCTCTTTCATAAAATATTTATTTTTGTAACTTCTTTACTTTTTGTTTATGATTTTATTTAAATTAGACTTATTTATTAAGCTTTATTTTAATTATTTTTCTTTTAAATTTATTTAAGAACTCTTCCTTCTTCACTATTTTTAACATATTTTATTTTCTGTATTCTCTGTATATTTTTATGAATAGCCATTGGTGCTCTCTCCTTCTCTTTCTCTCTCTCTCTCTCTCTCTCATGCCGTTGTTCCACCTTTATCCTTGCTTCACAGCATGTAATCATCATGCCACTGTTTCAACAAACGTAAGCAACATAACATCTAGTTGGGTTTGTGTTCATTTCTCACCGACGTCTTGAACTGATGAGGGAAAAACTGAACCACTTTATAAAGTCTTTTCCAGCACATCCCCAAAACCTCCAGTAGGGTTGAGGTCGGGACTCTGGGGGGCCGATACATATGTGAAAATCATTCCTCGTGCTCCCTGAACCCCTCGCTCATTATTCGATTTTATATCCGCGCCATCAGGGAACAAAAAGTGCAATGATGTGGTAACCTGCTCCTTCACTACATTCAGATCATCAGCCGACTTTATTAAATAGCCACGTTAATGTTGCTGAGCCTCGACCGGACCAACTGGAGTAACGTGTGCATACATATTGCTTTGTTTGGATGTTTTGTTTTGTTTTTTCAACGTGTCCATCACAGTAAAAATTATTTTTTACATTTTGTTTTTAGATAAAAATTCTGAGTAGATGTTATCCTAAACTCAGACCCAAGCGGAGGGGATTCGGTGAAATCCGCCCTCCTTTTCTTCTGAGATTATAAACGGCATGTCGCTCATATGTGACTTTGAGGAGTAAGAGATGCAGCTTCGTTAATGATGCAACATAATTACAGCATCATTCCACAGACGAGGAGAGAAAAGAAAGGAAGAGAAACAATCCGTTCCAGCCCTTCACACGTCCTCCTCTGGTCTCGACTCTCCTAAACCCAAATCAGACTTCAAAGCTAAGCTGCTCTCGGACTAAAGCGGGATAAACAGGACTAAAGACTCCGACCTCTCCGTCTTCTCCTCCTTCACTCTGTCTCTCACATGTTCTTAGCTCTCAGTCTATTCATCCCCAATTAACATGCATGAAATCAACCACTCAGGGATTTAACAACAACACAATCATCTCAACACACCGAGGACAGAGGGGTCATCTCTCTCTCTCTCTCTCTCTGTCTCTCGCTCCCTGTGTCAGTGTCTCTCTCTTTGTCTCTCTCTCTATTTTTCTCTCTGTATGTTTCTCTCTCTTTCTGTGTGTCAGTCTCTCCCTTTCTCTCTCTCTCTCTCTCTCTCTCTCTCTCTCTCTCAGTATTTCTCTCTCTGATTTCTTTATCTCTGTCTCTTCCTGTCTTCTGCTCTCTTTATTTCCTTTTTTCTTCATCTCTCTTTGTTTCTCTCTCTACCTCTCGATCTCTATTCTGTTTTTCTTCATCAGCCCTTGTTTCATTCTCTCTCTCTCTGTGTATCTCTTTCCTTCTCTTTTCCCCTCATCTGTCTATTTCTCTCTATTTCCTTCTTCACCCCTATCTCTTTCTATCTCTCTCTATCGCTCTCTTTACCCTAGTTTAAATATTGCCGTTGCATTAGTGTCTGATTAAAGGCTCACTTCTCACTTTTATCTGTGACATTTAAACTGAATAAATGTTGACAAGCGTATTAAGAAGAGCCACTACGTGGGATACGAACAACAATGTTCTGTTTTTTTCTCTCTCTCTTTTTGTATAGCAATTAGGAGTTTGGCAATTAATGAGCTCGGCTCCCACTGAGAAATTACAGCACATCAAAACATTCTGACAGAGAAAATATGACTTTCAGGAATCTGCTCTGGGTGTGAAAGTTCGGATTACAGTGAAACACCACTTCCTGGATTCTTTGAGTCACATGGCTTATTTGGGGATAACGGGCTAGCTGTCACTCTGGCTTCCAAATTTCCTGAAAAAAAGAAAAGATTACCCCCTGCATATCATTTTCACTTGGTGGGGTAGAAACCCTACGTAAAGGAGGCGGTCGGGCTGGAAGTGATTGTGATCACATGATGTTATTTCATCAGAAACCCGCCTGAAACAGTCCCTAAACTTTCAGGAGCTGAACCTCTGACGGCGGTGTAGTGTTTAGCATGTCCTCCTCACTGCAAGAAGGTTCTGGGTTCCAGTCCTGGGCTCGGCGAGCGCGTTTGTGTAGGGAGGTCGCACGTTCTCCTCGTTCTTGAGTGGATTCCCTCTGGGTTCTCTGCTTTCCTCTCACATGTCCTAAGACATGCACTAATTGGCTGTTCCACTTAGTTATAGGCTAACTGGCTGTTTCAAATCGCCCCCAGGTGTGAGTGTGAGTGCGAGCGTGAACGGTATGTGTGTGTGTTGGCCCTGCAATAGATTGGCGAGCTGTTCATGGTGTACACGTAGTGCTGGCTGAGACAGGCCTCACCGTGACCATCATGGGATTAATCAGTTTGGTTAGTGAGTGAGTGAGTGAGTGAGGCGACCCTCTCAGAGCTTCACCTCCTTTACACAACAGAGCAGTTGAGGGTTGAAGGCCTTACTTAAAAGCCCAACAGTTTTGTAGTAATGGGACTTGAACCACCAACCTTCTGATCAATAACCAAGAGCCTGAACCACTGTGCAGCAGAGCACAAGAAATATCATAACATCAAATCATTACCCACGATGCAAAGCTGACACTTCATGACATATCTTCCAAATCTGATCAGGTTTCTAAAAGATCCTGTTAAACCTGGACCGAACAGGGAGGGGACCATGAAGAGAGCTTTATGGGAAACCCAACCTATAAATCTTCTGACCCCCCTGTTGGTTGAGTTCAGGTTTTTATTTGTGTTTTATTTAAACGGAGAATTCGAGCAGGTGGATGAAACCCTCACTCTGATGAAGAACGTCAGTAAGCAGGACAGCTCGAGAGGGGAACGTGCTCAGTATATCTGGGTAATTAAGTTGGACACGGGACCATACGGCCCTCCATTAAATGCTTTCTGTTTGATCTTAATGTCCTTTCATGGGAATTAGGGTGAGGCGGGACATTCGCCAAACATAACGAGGCTGAAAACAGAAGTACCAAACCCTGTTACTGTTTTCATACAGTGGGAAACATTTACTACACACCGCTACAGAGATTAAAGAGGTCTCAGTGAAGGAGGTGTGGCCCCGTGAGCTTGGTTCAGTAAAGGAGGTGTGGCCTGTGAGCTTGGTTCAGTAAAGGAGGTGTGGCTTATGAGCTTGGTTCAGTGAATGAGGTGTGGCTTATGAGCTTGGTTCAGTGAAGGAGGTGTGGCTTATGAACTTGGTTCAGTGAAGGAGGTGTGGCTTATGAGCTTGGTTTAGTGAAGGAGGTGTGGCTTATGAACTTGGTTCAGTGAAGGAGGTGTGGCTTATGAGCTTGGTTCAGTGAAGGAGGTGTGGCCTGTGTGCTTGGTTCAGTGAAGGAGGTGTGGCCTGTGTGCTTGGTTCAGTGAAGAAGGTGTGGCCTGTGTGCTTGGTTCAGTGAAGGGGGCGTGGCCTGTGAGATTGGTAAACGCCCGAGCCCGAGAATCAAACACAGGCCTTCTTACTGTGAGGCGAATGTGATAATGACTGCACCTGATGTGCATAAAAAAACAAACAAAAGAACAAAACAATACAAAAACAAAAACACAGCTCTGCACTCCTGCACTCTTATTCTAATTCTTTTGAGGATCACAGTCGTGGTTCCCTTCATCCTCTTCTCTTTCGCTCTCACTGTCTACTTTACTGAATATAATTACACCTGCTTTGATTTTCACGTAATGTGTTATGTGTGTGTACATGTGTGTGTGTGTGTGTGTGTGTGTGTGTGTGTGTGTACGTGTGTGTGTGTACGTGTGT
>JBCNYG010000012.1:8835989-8852808 GCA_039654305.1 Porochilus rendahli | reverse complement strand
TGTTTGTTTGTGTGTGTGTGTGGTGGTGTTTTGTTGGGGGTGTGTGTGTGTGGGTGTGTGTGTATACACGAAGACAAAAAAAAACACAAACACACACACACACACACGGCTGTGTGTATATATGTGTATACAGACCCCTGCCCTACGGTGCTTCCGCCCAAGAACGAGAACAATTGAAAACCTCTTGGCCCCTAGAGTCATTTGACACTTTAATAGAGCTGTCCTTTACCTTTGTTTGTTTTCCTTTTTTCATATTGAACTTGTATGTGAAGTACACACACTGGCCTTCCTCCTGGTATTCAAAACCTTATGCCCATGTACACACATTCCTTTTGTATCTGTACAAAAACATGCGTCCATTGTGAGCACGCAAAATCAGTGCAAGCTGAAGGGTGTATAAACACACCCATGAACTCCCTGCGAAGGGGATTTTTACTTGCTGACCTCATGTCTCTCTCCAGTCCAGAAGCAACGCCGTGTGGACAGTTGCACTCTGGTGCAGTATGTGCCTGAATGTGAGAGTCTTAGTGGCCGTCTCTATTACTTTCCCAGTGCTACTTTCTCAAGTGCATGAGAGTATCAGCAGTTACTTCCATGTCTGCCTTCTTATTGAAGATGAGAGAGGTGTGATGTTCTTCAAGTGTCCTCTGTTTTCACCAATGACGTGACTGTCAAGTTCAAAACCTTGCCACTATTAATGGTGGTAATAAAAGTTACTGACTTGGAATTTATTCCAAAAGCCATGTCTGTAATCCTGCTGAAAAATCTGATAAACAGATTTCTCTCTTAATTTAACAAACCGTTTTAACAAATGAGCACAGACTTCCACTCACCTGATCCATTGGTTTAATCTTTGGTAAGGATTTAGCTAACTAGTGCCAACCTATTCATGCTGAAAGTGTGATAAATGATAGAACAAAACCTAGATTAACATAATACAAAACAATACACACAATAGAAGCAACCACAGATGGTTTGTTCTGTAAACTGAATTTTACCTATCGAACTTGAGTTGTTGCTAGAACTGCAATCATTAACCATTTTACATATTTTATAATTCAGTCTTCTAGACTCCTCATTAGACCCCCAACGTGACCTCTGGGCAAGGTCTTAACCACAAGTGTGCCTCTGTCCACCCAGCAGTATTAATGGGTACCAGTAAAAATACTGGGAAGGTAACCTGCAATGTCCCTTCCAGGAAAAGTTGAACTCCTAGTCGCTTCACGCTACAGAAACCGGGGATAAGCACCGGCCTGATGAGCCTCTAGGCTCGGGTGTAAAACCCCACAGACTTACCTTCCAGACTAGACTTTAATCTTCATCTATGCAAGTTTAAATGCTGCAGTTAATACTACAATGCTTTTTAGAATTACTCTTACATTTAAATTAGGCTGTCTAAAATGCTCTTTATGTGAATACAACCCCTGCTATCCTTTCTCTAGAATTTGAAAGGTTTTAAAACTCATACTAAATGTTTTCTTACTTTGTTTTTTTTTTTTAAACCTTTGCTTCCATAAAGCATTCTGTCTTGTTCGTGTGGCCTTTATTTTCTTGAGACATGTCTCCTCAGCTGCACAAGGCATTTACATCACCTCACATACCCACCACAGAACGGGGGTCTTCAGCCAGGGTCTTTTTATATGAGCACCCATCTGTCAGGCCATTTCCAACAAAACATTATTAATTAAACAACAAAATAAATAATTGTCAAAAATGGCACAAAACACGTTAAAAATTCTTGACCTGGATGTTGGATGCCATTGTGTTTACGTTAAAATGGTCTGATCCCACCTGCTTCAGCAGCTGGACTATGTAAAGAGCGCCATCTCTAATGGTGCAGATAACTGCCAGTCCGTTCTATAAAGCGCAGCATTAATGGAGCTTGACTGCAAAGGCAGCTGCTTCTGAGCCTTGAGCTTTGATGTTTCAATGCAGAGCATGTGCTTTTCACGCTCACCCTCATTCCTGCTCTATCTGTTTCACGCTCTCGCTTTTGCTCAGATACTCCCATGCTTGGTTCCCCCTCACTGTCTATGTGTGAGTGGTAGGTATGAGGGAATGTTGAAATGCTTTTACATGCATTGGGGCAATTGTATATGTGCAGTTATAGACTGTAAATGTGGGCTTTTATTACCCAGAGGAGTTATAAATTAGTCATCCCTTGTACATGGCAAAGTTCTGACTTAATTCATGTTATGTCTGTAATTTGAAGACAGACTATACACCACGGCTTCTGATTATCTCAACGTCAGTCCCTGTCTGTGACACAGTGGCTGTTGGCTCACCGCAATAAAGTTCTTTGTTTGAACTTGGCTGCCAACCAGGGTGTTTATGTGTAAAGTTTGCATGTTCTCCCCATGTCTGCATGGACCTCTTTCAGGTGCTCCAATTTCCTTCTACAGTCCAAAGACATAGTAGGTCAACTGGATACTCTAAATTTCTTGTGTGTGTCTGTGTGAATGGTGATTTGTTTGTGCTGGTTTGGCAGTAGATTTGCAACCAGTTCAGGGTGTACCCTGTCTCTCACCCAAAGTCTGCTGGAATTGACTCCAGCCTCCCCAGTGACCCTGATAGATAAGTAGTGTGGATGATGGATGTATGTATAGTCCCAGCTCAAGGTTGTGTTTGGTACATTTTTTACTTTTGGCTGTTCCCAAGCCTCAGAATCTTGACCGTAGTCAGCATCTATTTTTTTTTAAGTTTTGTTTTAAAATCATTAGTGGCACATAAGCATGGTTAAGTCAGTAAGAATCAATGAAATGTCCTGTTCCAGAGAACGCACGATTAGTGCTGAAAAGTACCAGACTTTCTCTGAAGAATAACTGCAGCTCTACTGTCTAATGGCAAAGAACACATTAGCTCATTAGCTCACATCTCTGTTGTCACAGCTGGCTCTCCATTTTACATTTTTTCCTCAGACCTCTCTAAGATCGATGATGTCACACGGCAGAGGGCCATGGTAATCCTAACACCAACAACCTCAGAGTCAAATGAAACGGGCAGCTCAAGTCTGAAGCCCTGCATTTCTTCAAATTGGTCCAATTTGAATGTCAGACTGACTACCCCATTTTGTTTTTCAGGTTGATGTTGCTGTCATCAACAAAATTGTGTATAAATTGAGATAGGGATTTTAAGAATGTTTTAATATGACATCAGACATGTGACACAAGACTGCAGCAATAAGGTTCAACTAATTGCCACCAGTAGGAGCATCCTACTGTACACAAAACTCATGCAAGACAAATTTGGTAATAAACCATGCAAACAGATGAAACAAAAGTAGATTAACAAGTAAAATAAAATTGATCAAAATATTAAGGCAAAGAAAATATGCTATCGGTGTGGATTAATTGGGAATTGTCTGCTGTGACCAGGAATGTTCAGCCTGACCCCTGAGATGTTTCTGCTCATCTCATAGTTCATGGCTGTGTTTTGGTTGATTTTGGCAGTATAGCTTACTTGACCCTTTCATACTATTGAGCATTCCACATGTTCTTTCCAAGCACATGGTGAGCATTAGCTTGTTGTCCTGCTCTAAATCACGGAGCAGGTTTAAAAGCAATGTGCCTGTTAGAAAAGTGAATTTATGGCTGATCTTCTGTCTGGTGCTTCCCTGTTGTTCAGGATCAGTGTATTCTGTGGTCCTGACACAGCGTAATTGGCCAGCTATTTGCTTAAGTTCCAAAGTCAGTGGTTAAAGGCTAATGAAGGTGTCTGTGCAGTAATATATGCAAATTTACGGCCTTACCTTGGAGGCACCATGACGTGCATATTTCTGCAATCGGCAAGAGTTAAACTGAACAAATAAAGTGCTGGCTCTAGAGAAATCATTATGCAAGTGGGTTTTTTTTTTCCCTACTTTGGGTTGCATTTTTAATGCAAAGCACGAAAACCTACAACTTCGCCACCAAAGGGCCCCGTGGTGTTTAACAAGAGGATGGACCTCATCTTCATTTTAATAGCTGAGGATATCATGTTACATTGCCTCATTAGTTATTTATAAAAGAAAAATTTAAAAACAGCTGCACCACTATTCAAATCAATTAGAATTCACTGTTATAAATTAAAATATTCTTAGATGCCAAAGAACGAGTACAAACCCAAACTAGATTGCACTTATGCTTTTACCTGAAGTTGGCTTGGATGGTCTAACCTAGGTGGAAGTTTCAGTGTGGGGGTAAGGACGAGATTGTGTTTGTGTTTGAGGTTGTTTTAACTGTCAGGAGTGTTATAAGGTTTGATTAAGTTTCAAGGTTTTACTTTTTTCCAGAGCTCTGCAGTAAAATGATTCATTAAAAGTGGCGCAATTTGGCAGGAGACCTCCATTCCTCAGCCTCCATTACACATTCTGACAGCCAGAAGTGCTTATGATAAAGTGTGTATTTCAGTAGCATTTAAACACCGTGGCCGTGTTGGAAATTCTCTCTCATTACATGTATTCTGTACTGCGATTTGTTGATTTGAATATTAAAATATATTTTTGTATTTCTTTTGTTCAGCTTCCCTATAGTACTATTTGACTAGTTGTTGAAAATGTACATTTCTATTGCTGTATACAATTCAAACAGATGCCTGTGAGTATCGTGATGTGAGATGTATTTTTGCCACATCACCTACGTGTACTGTAAACACACTCAGTCACTCGAGAATAAATGGAGTTCTGTGGTTCTCCAAAAATCGCTCAAGGTCTGGTGGATGCTGAATCGTGTCCTTGTGCAGCATAATCTCCGTGAAACCAAAAAAAGGGCTTTTTGTGCTTTAGAAGCCCAGTGATTAATTTTTAGGCAAATAAACATTTGCAGTCACACAAATGCAGTGTTGTGTTGAGAGCTCAGATAAGATTCCCCCCATCCCCAGCATGTCTTATTTAATTCACTTATTTTCAGATCATCAACCTTTTCCACATGCCATTAGATACGATGTTATTTGTGGCCCGAGAGGTCGGATAAAGTTACCAATTGTGTTACTCATGAGAAGTCTCTGAAGTCTATTGTTTGAGTTTGTGGTTAGTCAGTAGCTAGAAAGATTTGTCAGAGGGCAGTAGAAATCAGTGAGGGAGGCATTTTTAAGAACGTTTAAGTGTCCTTTAGCACATCTAACTCATTACATCTTTGTGGTGATCTTTCTCTGTACAGGGCAGCTCCTTCAAATCCTGGTCAAACCAACGGGATCAGTTCCACAGAGCAGTTGGTGGGCCGTTTCCAGGTCAGTGTGAGAGATCGGCTAGTTGTCCTTGAGTATTTTTACAGTCAAAATATACTCTGAATTTATAAATAAAGCGTTTGAAAATGTAGTCTTTTGTCTTTAGCTACATAGCATTTTATTGAAATGTTGGTCTCAGATTGTATCCCTGTTCAAAAAGTGTTTTGAAAATTGCTGGTTTGGTGATGAAGAGTCTAAAGTGCAGGGAGTAGAGAGTGTGTTATTTGTGGATGAATGTAGACACAAGGCAGAAAAACCAACGCCTGGAGTTTGTCCTGAAAACCACACTAGCAATACCTTAACATAGCAGTACTGTATTTGGAATGTTAATTCAGTCATATTTTATTTTGTTCATTTAATAGCTATTTATTTACTTATGTACTTTAGTCATTCATTCTTTGCTGCCCATCAGTGAAAATCATTATTAACTTGGGTTTGACTTTTACACAGCACAAGAAAAGGTGTGTTTCCTATTAAAGAAGGAAGATATACGGCTGCCTGTTAAGCTGGGTCTTGTACATGGTCAGGTTGAGTGCAAACCAAAAGTTAACCATTTTATCACCTGTGGGTATTGTCGAAGCTCTGCATGTTCAAGGACCCTAATAATAAAAGTTACTTGTCATAAGTCATCAGCAGATGTTTCTTCTCTGTGTGGTAACACTATGAGGATAGTAAAAGGAAAAGCACTATTAAGAAAAGAAAAGCACTGTTAATACATTAGCACAGTTAGTCCTTATGTTTGTTTTTATCAATGGAAAAACTTGCATTATGATTTGTGATGTAGTAAGAAGTAAACAGTACAGTACACGGATTTCTCATGGATCGTATGACTGTCCACCTGTAGGTTATAATTTTAACATTGATTTGTTTGTTTGTTAGCAACTACATAAAAATGTTATGGACAAAAAAAATGTTATGGACTGATTTTGATTAATTGTTGTAGAGACGTGAAGCATGTCCCAACAACACGCAATTATATTTTCTGACTTGGTGAAGGTTTGCATTTGTAAACAAACTGTTTTTGAGTCTCCTATTAGTGACTGTTATCCATTCTACAGGAAACACTGCATGTGAGAGATGAGAACCAGAACTACAGAGAGTACTCCATCTCCAGCCCAGCATCTTTCTCTCCAGGCCCATACTCTCCAGAGCCTTCCTCCAGCCCTGATCGCAAGGGGGGTAGGATCACACCCACCACCAAGAGGTAGAAACAACACACTGTCACGATTCATATAGCCATGCACTTAGTTGAATTATCATAAAATGGATGATTCTCTGCTCCTCCAGCAGGAGCATTTTTAAATTTCTTTGCTCTCATCTGTTGCCTTTTTTTTTTTTTCTAATTTACATCTCTGTCATAATTTGCTTTTTCTGCGTATCTTACTTTGTAAGATTAATATCTCAGGAATCTGGAACGAAGCCACACGTTCTTGGTCGGGTATGCTGCCGATATGCTTATGAATAATGATTCTTAAACCGTAATTACCTTTGAGTTTTAAGCTGTATAAACAGAGTGCTTCTTTCAAAAACAGAGCAGGCTTGGTTAGGACTGTATGCTCTAAGTCACATTGAGCCTGTTTAAGGCTCAATTTCCTAAAGATCCTTTTAGCCGCTGTTCGGAAGAGATGAAGTCAGAGATTAAAAATAATAACCATGTATCTTTTAGCTGTTTAATTCTGCTTAAAGCAGTAATGTAATTATATGATTAAACTTAAGTGTTCTTAAGTGTAGCAGCTCTCAAATCTTTTGCAAACAAGGAGTTTTAGCTGTTCATATTTATGCTACTGACACCTAGCTACAGATTTATTTAAAGTACACAATCCAACTGTTCAAATAAGGCTTTTTTTAATGCACACAAAAATATTTCACTATGAAACCCATAGAGCTTTTTATTAATGAACTTTGCACTGACAAACACATTAGGTCAACATATACATATACATAGGGTTTTATTTGTAATTTTTTTTAGTTCCAGAAAAAAGCTCCAAAAATCATAAAAAATCTCAAAATAATATATAATAAATACTGTTAATCTTGGATATGATTTCCACCAGCGCAACACAGAAATATTGTGGATAACCATACTATAGTCCAGAAAGTGTAACAATTACCGGGTTCTCCAAGGGTTCTTATTCTTGATCCTGATACAAGGGTGCCGATGAGGGTGGGGGAGGGAGGAGCAGGCAGGCAATAATCACCCATAACCCCCCCTACAGTGTAGCCAGCATATGTCACCAAGAGGATGCCATTAGTGAGCAAGCATCCAGCAGCGGAGAAAGTTGTGAGAACATGTTGCTGCACAGTCAGGTTTCCTCCCTGGGTACCAAATGATGGTGCACAGATAATAATTGAGATAAATGAGATTGCATATGGCACTAATCCATGTTAGACCATGGATAGTTTATGCCAAAAATAAAAGCCCCCTACTCGCAATGCCCTCAGTTTTGAAAGGCCCCCTATCTGAGCAGGCTGAGGGACCTGGATGCAGACTGCAAAGTAAAACCATGCATGTGTTTGCCTTCAGTAACTTTTAGTTCTTAATTTTTTTGTTCACAATTTTACCTGTAATGCCAGAGTTTCACTGATGTAGCTGTGTGTACTCTCAGTAGTGTTCTGTTTACCTACAGAAATGTCTCTTGTGAAGCTAGAAATAGATGGTGATAGCAAAGCTAATTCAATTACAGGTTTCACTGATTTTTATAAATCATTCCCTATTTAAAATCTGGTCTTACTGGGCATGATTTCAGCCTTCATTAGTTCCACTGTTCTTTACTCTTCTACATACTGATTTAAAATCTCTCTATCCAGTCTTCCTCAGAAGAGAAGTTTCAGTTCTGAGTCTACTTCTCTGTCTGCCATCGTATCAGCCTCTCCATCTACTTGACTCCTTCTTTCTTCATATCTATCTGTCTGTGTGCATGTATCTGTTTGTCTGTGCATATGTGTGTCTGTCAGTTTTCTGTATTGCTATCTGTCTGTTCCTCTACATTTACGTACTTTCCTTCTGTTTGTCTCTATTTCTGTCCACTCGTTCTCCATCACACACACACGCTGCTACTTTTGGTAATACGTGTACAGTATCAGTTGGGCTTCAGAGCCCCTTAGGCACATTCCATATGTCAGTAGTTGAGAGTGCGACAAGTTTGATGTGATTTACTGAGGGCTGTGATTAGGGCTAATGTAATAAGATGGATTATTCAGACATAGTTCCAGTGACTGGAGCTGAAACAGTCTGGGCTGAAAAGAGCAGCAAAGTCTGGAACACTAATTCAATGCTTAGAATATCACCCACACAGGTTTCACCGGCGATGTGCGCATTCATTCCGATCATCCCTAAGATGTTGGACCATAAATCCGCATTTGACATTTAAACTGACTTCAATGAAAATCTTAGACATGTACTTCTGCCTGCGTGATCTTTTCTTATTCACTGTTGCCCCATAGCTGTTTTTTCTTAAAATCAACTTTACATAATGTTATTTATGCACCAGCCATCAATTTCATGTCACCTACAGTTTGTTTATGAGGAATTATTTTAAGCATCATGATGTAAATAGTCATTTGTTTATATATTTTTTTATTTTTAGCTCAGTGTTCCATTCCTGGACTTCTGAAGAGAAAATCAGCAGTAACAGACTGTCCAGGCCGCTTTCTCAGGTAGGAACATTAACAGCATTACATTTGACTTAATTGTGCTAACTAGACTTAATCTAACTAGACTGAAAAGGAATAGGTGACAGTTTAATAAACTGTGAAAAATAGTTTGATTAAATAGTTTCTTAAACACATCTAGAATCACAGTGTTGTTTGCATATGAGTAGCATTAAAATACAACACGCCATGATTAAATAAGGCTTGTGTTGCAAAAGTTAAAATAGCAAGTAGGGTTTTGTGTTTCCCTAAAGCCGAACCCTGTGATCTCATGCAATTTAGTTTTTAATACTGTTCATAAGTAATCTTGTTTTCCCAGGCCTTTGGAACATTGGGAAATAAAAACAAACTTAATTTATTTATTGTGTACCCACTGCATTGAGTAGGTAATTTACAAACTTTGGAAAAGTCATTTCAACAGACTGACAAGCTGTAAATGGTTGATTCAAAAATTTATTGTGAAGAATAGGGCAATTATACAAGGGGAAGTTATGACTTTGACGTTTTAGAGACTCCCCCAATATTCATTGGTATTTAATAATAGCTGTTGGTTGAGTAACTGAGAGGTTAATGAGCTCCCTAGAACATGATGCACCATGATGCTACATGTTGAGCAAAAAACAAAAAGAGAGAATGCTGTGTTCCTTAAGTTGAAAGAGAGTGAATTATGTTGTGGGAAAATTTCTTTTTTTGAGATATGCAAGCTATGCCACATCAGCCCGACTCCCACAGAAGTCTGCTCAAGACAGCTGACAGAACAGGAAAAAACAAGTAGTGCCCTTTGAAGACTGATAGCATTCCAGTCATGTTCTGAATGCTGTGGAAGTTGGATAAGCATACACTCGGTGACACGGCTTATTAAACTCCTTGACGTTCCAATTCCCCTGGAAGAAACAGCAAGACCGTTATAATGGAGGTTGTTTCGAGTGGTCGTGGGAGGATTATACACCAGTTCTGTTGCACCATTGGATGTTTGTGTGGTCCAAGCTCTTTAGTGTTTTTAAGCTTATGATGCTCAATTAGCAACCTGAATGAGCCAAGTAGAGAAAATGTTTTTGGATGCAGAGCTTTTTGGTAGCACGATGTATAATGTTCTGCAGGTATATGTGAAGAGCTTTAGTTTAATCAGATATCAAAATAAAGTTAACATGATCTCAGACTTTGCTTCTGGTCTTGTAATAAATCAAAATTTACACATCACCTAACTCGTACTCTGTACAAAACTACACAATTTACTGTCCATCCCAATAAGGGTCAACACCCTCTTTAGCATCCCTCTGCCAACAACATTACTGTCATTCCTCTCACATCCCTTCATTCCCACTTATGACCGAGAAATAACAATGATGTGTTTTTACACTAGCTTTGATTTTTTTGATGTCAAGAAATGGAGAGAGTTATCCTAAACAGAGTAAGCTCAATGGTGAAAAGCAGAACATGGTGACTGATGCTTCTGTCCAGAACATGATGATGGGTGTTCAGTCTTCTTTATCAGAAGGCATGTGAAGAGCTGTACGTCCTGTGGGTCACAACCACAAGCTCGCGTGTTCACAGGAAAATGACTAAAGGGGAAGAGTCGCACTCTGCATGGTGCCTGAGAAAGGACAAGCATTTCCCTTGCATACTTTTGAAGATCTACTTGCCTGTTCTCTTCATTTTTCATCCTCAATTAGAATCCCATCGTCTATCTTTCTCTTTTTTTGTCTTTCCTCCCATCTCTTCAGGGAACTCTTTGCATGCATAGTTGGGCTTGAGTTTTGCCCCAGGAGGGGGGGATGGACTGTGTCCATAATTGTCAGAGGGGGGGTTGAGTGAAATGTGTGTTGTAAAATCAACCTTCATTTGAAATCCTGCTATAAATCTGTAAAATGTTCTCCCTCATCCTTTTTCTTGATTGTGGTTTGGCTGTACAGTCTGGGGGGGGGGAAGCACCGTGTAGTCCTGCAGCTCAGAGACAAACCCAGCCACCCACTTCCCAGAATTCATGAGGTGCTGTGTGGTTTCTGCTTGATGAAAAGGGGACATGATGTTTGGCGAGACCATCAGAGCCAGATCAGGTCCACCATAGGGTTGGTCTCTTTCTCTCTTGCTCTGTTGCTTACTCGGTCGCTCGTTAACACACACACATGCGCACTATTTCTCTCCATGTGTTCTCTGTACACTGCGAGACATTGTGTTCACATCAGTATCAGGTAATGGCACATTCAAGACTTTTCCATTTACTTGCTCTTTAAGCAGAGACATAGTGACTTAAGCAGGGAAATGTCCATTTAAGACACAGGCCTCGCTGGCCGAGAGAGAGTCAGGCGGATAGAGTGGGATAAAGAGAGGGTATCCATCAGTGCTGCCTCAGAGGGTGTAATGTGTCCTGAGAAAAGTGGCACGTACAATGGAAGCTCTGATGCAAAGCACTCTGGGTGTGTGGTGTTGGCTTTCCCGTCCATCTGAAGCACAGGCTGCTCCTTGTGTACGACAGCCTGGTGGAGACGTGTGTGTGTGTGTCTTGTGGGGGAACTCTCTGTCTTTCTCCCTTCTATCTCTCACTCTTTTGCCAATCAGTCTGTTTGTGTATTTCTATTTTTTCTTTATTTCATTCTCTTGCACTTCCACCCCTTCCTTCCCAGTTAAATTTAACCCTTCTGAGTTCTCCCCGGACACAGAGATGGCTTTTGTACTAACCCGCCTGTCCCAACATGCACCATCACTCGCTTTTCTCTCTTTTCTCTAATGGCCTCTTTGTCTCTTCCTGTTTGGTTTCGTTAGACACCTCACCATCTGTCTGACTGAAGCAGACCTTGCTTTTGTGCTTTGGTGACTTCTGAATCATTTCTGCTGTTGAGTTAATCACGCATCACTCTTTCTTTGTTTTAGACATAGCATTGTGGTCTGTGGTCATTTGATTACTGCTGCGTCACTTCCAGCTACTTTCAAAAGCTCTGATAATGAACAGTGATTCGCTACGTCGTGCTGCAAATCAGAAGTAATGCAGGGTTTTGGGTTTAAAATGAGGGCTCTCTTTTAAACAGTGACAGCACAGGGACTTACAGGATAATGTTTTATTGAATTGGTTTGAGAAACGATTACACAATTCCTGTTGCAGCTTAAGATTTTCTCTCCAGAAATTTAAGTTGGTATTTCAGTGATTTCACTGAAAGAAAGCCGTTTTCAGTGAGCTTGATCAAGAGCTTGAAGGTTTTATTGTAATCCTCCTTTTCTTTGTCATGTGTGGAAGTAATTTCATGTAGCCACAGGTTGTGGTTTCCTTTAATTTGAACCTCGGCTCAGTGACAGTGTGTTTTCTTCCCTACCCATCTTCAGTTCTTTCCTTTCTCCCTTTTCTCTCATGCTCTCACTGCAACAAGCAACCTGCTGTGCTCTAACCCCAGATCGAAGTCCAATTTCAGTCCATTAGGGAAACATCCCAGCATGCAGCAGAGCAGGAGGAAAAGCATGTCTGTTGTGCGCATTAGGAAGCTGCCTTTTGTCTCCACCAGGGAAAAACATGCTGCCAAACCTTACATGGCTTTGGCGCCAGATTCCTGCCTTGAAGATTGCTATTGACGACCCAGTGCCCAGCTGGGTCTGCCCGTGGTGACCGTTGTGTGGTTACCAGTGTAACCACTGTAGTGGTAAGCCACATCCTGTTCAAGGAACTGTGGATATAAATAAGCAGCGAAGCGGCGTACTTGCTCTGACCGTTGACCCTGTACACCCACACACTAATCCAGACATATTGAGTTCATCTAATTTCGATCAGTTCAGATTTTTTATTCACCCCATCAGATACACCCATGTTTCATGCTGTGAAGGTCTTTGTTTTGGTTTCATTTAATGGAAACATGCTTTTCTTGCTGTCTCTCAGATGGAGTGGAGATGTCACAGATGAGCCCCATTATCTCAAAACATGTTTATTTCTGCAGTCTTCAGTTAGTCCTGCCCAATGTGCATGTGTGTTATTGCACTTTGGAAGACTTGAGAAGCCTAAACACCAAGACTATCAGAATGAATTGATGCACATTCATTTCTTAACAAGAAACACATCCAAGATCCACGTCGTAACTAGAAACTAATTCCATGTGAACGTTGTGACTTTGGGTCAGCGATTTACTCTTGGTTTACCACCACTGGGCCATTGGACTGATCATCAATGGCTCAATGGCTGAGATTAGCATTTATTTAGCCATCAATTACTGTTCAGAGCTTACCAGGCTTCTGCGTGTCTTTCATTACATTTGTTTTCTCTTTTAAATGCTGCTTCTCGTTTTAGAAAAAGAAGTCTGGAGATTAGAATAGCTGAAAAGTAGTCTTCCAGAGCGTGGCCGAAAAACCACTTTGGCACTATCCCTTGACTCTAACTCTGACACACACTGCTTTTCTTCTTTCTTCCTCATGTGTATGGAGACACTAACGAACAACCCGCAGTTCTAAGCTTTGGGCCCTCTGTATTTACCTTGGCCTTCTTTTAATATGTAAGGTGTGTGTGTGTGGGTGTGCGCTCACATGTGCCAGCATATGTTTTGGCACAGTTAAACCCTATTAGATCCCCACTGATAAATCCAGAGGTGTATCCTTTTCCTCTGTCATCGTCTTTCTTCTTGTTCATCCTCTGACAACGCAACATTTGACTTGTTATTCTTTCCTCTGAGTCGGAAAAAAAAAACAAGCATTAGTTGGACTGCATTGCACTCAGGCCCCCTCGGAGGCAGCGGAGCCTTAGGACCCGAGGCTGCCAGGGTTTATGGGGAAGGTTTTGGCCGGCTGAGGATACAGCCTGTTTTATGATTTTTGGTGCGGTTTTAATGGAATAGGCCTGAGTGGTAGGTCAACATTGCAAACATTGTCAAGGTAACTTAAAAACTTTCCTTTACAATATATTTTTTTGTTTAGTTGTTCAAACTGAAGTCTTATACCAACATCACCTGAATTGTTTAGTTTCTATGACAAGTTTTATTGCTAGATTTTTCATTGCCAAATTAAGAAGTCCAGGGAAAATAAAATGTACTTGGCAGTCCCGCTCACTACTTCCCTCCAGGAGTCGGGTTCATTAGTGAGATTTCTATTTAGTGAGATTAAGAAGGTGGTTCCCAACTGTGGTCGGGGAGAAACCCTTTCAGGAATAATTAGTTGTCTTTCCTTCTATAATACACCTGGCTGGCTTAATTAGACAGTAATCTTTTTGTTAGCATTTTAAAGCTTAGGATATCAGCTACAAAATATTATCAATAAATTAAAATTAATAATTTCCAACTTAATGCTCACTTTATGATATGTCACATTTAATACATAATGGTTTTTTTTTTTTCTTTTGTTTAGTTGTTTTTTTTGGTTTTGGCTTATGTATGGTCGGTCCTCCTCTGGTAATTCTTTTTGAGCTGGGACATGACAGGAGTATGCAGAAAAACACACAAACAAGTATGACTAATGGGGGGGTGGTAATTCAGAAGCCAGTTTCCTTTATTAGCTATGAATCCTATCTAAAGTGGTCTTTATTTGAGGTAGGGCTGTATTCAAATACCAGGGTGTCCTTGCTTTTTCATAGCTTTAACTTGACTTTTAGCTGTAGTTAATCTCTATGGTTATCATATAACGCAGGTGCTCTGAGCAGAACGTCCGCCAGCTGCTTTCAATCATGTATGAAATGAGTTTCATATTCAGTATGGTATTTTCCTCTTTACATGGACTTCATCATGTCAGAATTGACAGAGTTTGATATTTTGGAGGAGAAAAAGTGTTCTGGGTCGGGGTAGGCCTGAGTTGGAAACGACTAGTATTAGTGTTTCATCATAAACCAACAATTATGTAACAGCTTATAACGCAGCTCAGACAGTTGTGTAATAGGTCGGTCTCAGTAATTGTAGGGCAAGATGCAGTTCAGCTCTTTAATGGCTATAATGCTTTTGAAAGAAGGACCAAAGAAGGCTGGCTTAGGCTTGCATTAACTGGAACAACCAAAAAAAGTGTTAAAGACAAAAGTGTAAAACGTAATTGAGCATGTCCACTATTTTAAGCTTAAAGAGACAGGGTGGTATTACATTATTTCTTTTACAGTTTAATTTTAAAAAAGCTGTGTGTGTGTGTGTGTGTGTGTGTGTGTGTGTGTGTGTGTGCAACCTCACACAGGTGGGGAAGGGGATGCTGCTTCCTAGCAGTGTTCATTTAAGAATATCAGTCCAGTGTTAAAAAGTTATAGAGGTTGTCAGGTCCGTTATTGTCTTGTAATATAATTGGAATAAACGTTGTTGGATATGCCGTCCAGGTAAAATCAGGTCGGTAGTATTTACATTATTGTATCACAATCTTGTGTTGTTTATATCTGAGAAACTTAAGGGAGGCTGACAACAGAAAAAGCACTGTATAAATGGGGCAAAAGAAAAAATTGTATCAAATAACAGTAGACAGAAGTGGGTTGAAGTCACCTCAGGTGGCTGTTTGATCAGGCAGTGATTTATAATGCGCAGTAATTACTCTAAACTTTTTACCCGCTCACTCACCTATCACCCAAGCCGGTTGAGGATGGAGGGAGATTATCTTGCTGTAAACGATAGCTCCACTTAGAAAGATTTATAGGATATTTCAGTCCCATTAGAGAGCAGGAGCAACAGTTCCTGAGCTGCTGGCCTACACACACCACTTCATCCACCACCTCCCACCTCCATTCATCTGAAAACAGTCATTAGTTTATTTTATTTAACAGGAGGCTTGAGCCTCACTTCAGCACTGCTCCTTTTGTTCTTATTACATCGAGAGCACATGTGCAATTGTTTGTTACAAACGTCAAAGTTAAATATAATAAAAGTGTTAAATCATGAGGGGGAATACTACTTTGCAGAATAGTCTGTTGCAAATCTGGGAAGTTCAGTCGTTACTGAAAGAATATTAAATATGAATGTGATGGGGTGTTGTAGTCTGTAATATAAACTAACCCCTTATAACACATACTGCATGTGATCTGAAAAGGTAAATACAGGCAACAGTTCAAGCATTTCTGACTAACTACTCATTTTAAGCAGTATATACAGTGAAAGCATTTCAGTGTGAATGAACGACATGTTTGACAGTTCTCGGTCGTGGTCCTGAACTCTGTCTGGGGTTTACATGTCATATTAAAGACTAGAGAAAGGAAAAGGGAGCAAATGGTTTGCATATGATGCAGTTGTGAGCTGAAACAAAACCCTAATCAGGACCATATGTTTAATGAGCTCGACATTCAACTGCAGTTGGACGGCATGGATCGACTTGAATGAAAAAATGAAAAATGCTCTTTTCCTCAGTCTGTCTTATTTCACTTCTTTCTATTATTCATAGTACCAGTGTGCTTTTTGCTGGTGTTGCCTCACAGATGTATGTGTAAGGGCATCAGATGCTATAAGCAAAGTTAATGCACCCACTGGGCTCTTTATTAGGAACAAGCACTGCTTGTATCAACCAGTACATCAGTAGATCAAAAGCTAACAACATCCTTTTATTCCTCCTGTTCTTGCTGGGTAGAAGTGAACTACTGCTGTGGCAGCACATCTGCCTAATTGTGCTCTCTTGTGTATAAGATGCTTTTCTGCTCATCACTGGTGTTCAGAGTGGTGATTTGTGTTAGCCCTGCTGTCAGCTAAAACCAGTCTGGTAGTTCTCCTCTGAGAACTTAGTAATCAATAAGGTGATTCAAACCTGCTGCTTGTTTTGTTGTTTTTCTTAGGCCACTCCGTATAAACTTCAGAGACTACTGTGCATGAAAATATTTAAAAATACTCCAGTCAGTCTATCTGGCACAGACCTGGGGCCTCATGTACAAAGGGTGCGTATGCACAAAAAAACATTGCGTACACCATTTTCCACGGCAAAGTTCAGATGTATCAAGCGTGAAAAGTCTGTGGAAATGTGCGGTGCCTCACGCAAACTTCATGGCTGGCGTACGCATGTTTCTGCAGCTGTTGGTGCTTTGGCGACACTTAGAGGTGATGCTGGGAAACTG
>JBCNYG010000012.1:8815752-8835889 GCA_039654305.1 Porochilus rendahli | reverse complement strand
GCTGTGTGTCCTCCGTCTGACTGTCTGTTTTAAAAAAGTAAATAAATCGTATTTTAACATGAGTCAAAGTCTTGGATTTCCTCTTGTACTGGCATGTTTAAATTCACCAAACCAAATGGCATGCACACATTTGCGCATAAATCTCTATCTTACAGGGCTGTGAGCTTGGGGGTAATTGGAGTCCCCCTCATGCGCTCCCACCACCCATGAAAGAGCCGTGTCACCTGTGACTCTCTGCTCAGACGGGGTGAGGTCCTCCTCTCCTGTCCCGCCCCCCTGATTGTGCCAGACTTTGGCGGTGGGCAGCCGTCCTCCGCTTAATGGCCACCTTTAAGTCTGACCACTTCTTTTTTTTACTCCGCGTGTGTTCGCCTTTCTGACCCCACAGCATTGACGGTCTCACACACACTCTCCCACTCAGACCTCTTGTGTTTGTTGTTAATGCCGGAGGACAGCGTGCCAAACACTACATTCTTGCGCCTCCCCATCTTCCTCATACGTTTTTTTATTTCTCGTTATGGTTTTCTGAACCTGTGAAGAGGGGAATCTCTGGTGAAGGGTTCATTTAAATATGATTTTCATATTTAAATAGGGGTGTGGACAGGGAGGGGTAAGGTTCTCCTACATGTGGGCTCAATTCCACGCTGATTTGGATGTTCAAAGGAAATGTGCTTGGGTTCATGCCTACGCACAGATTTATACATCTGGATTTTTTTTTGTGCATAGACGTTTTCTGGATTTAAGCGTACGCCATTTTTCAGTAAGAATTCCATGCAAGTCTTTGTGGCCTCTGGACTGCGGCTGCATGTTGGATGAATGAGGAGGTATTTCTAATCAAGGGATCATTTGATGGCTTGTCTGCTAAAAGTGATTTTTATAAAGGCTTTACAGCCAACTAGAAGCCAAACCATTATATAAATCATCATACCCTCAAACCCCTTCTTCATTCAAGTGCATTTGTAGTTCTATGGAGTGTCGATGAGGAGCTGGTATATAATGTGTCCAGTAAAGGTTTTAGATTTACCTGAACCCTGCAGTGATTTCCCACTGAAACAGTCCCTCTCACTTGCACAGGAAAGTTATCTGTACTCACGTGCACGCACACAGCAACACCCACCCTGGCTGCGAGTCTCATTTGTCTCTGATAATAACTTGGTTTAACTGTCATATGCTTTTTAACAGCCCTGTCTGGATCGTTTCATCTCTGTAAGAGGTAGCTGTGCATACTTCTCACCACTGTTTTCAAGCCAAAGCCTTTCACTCTACACCTAACACATGAGGGAGCTGTAAAGAGCCATAGCAAATACACACAGACCCAACTGTATCGTCCTAACACTTGGAATAACAGCATGCAGAGCTTAAAGTCGACAGACAGTGATTTTCGTGGGTTCTTACGCCCCCACCCCAGGCGTGCACCCACAGTGTGGCTGTAATGACAGAGCAGAAGGAGTAATAAGTGCGGTTGCCACTGCTGAGTAAATCTTCAGTAGTGGCCACATACAAGCATTCTGTTGTCCTGTGGCAAACCAGTGCTCTCTTATCATAAGAAGCCTCCCTGCCGTGTGTGTGTGTGTGTGTGTGTGTGTGTGTGTGTGTGTGTGTGTGTGTGTGTGTGTGTGTGTTCATTCATGCTTAGAGCAAGGAAAAGATATTTCCTTTTACAGTCTTGTTTAAGTCTTGAAACGTTCCTCTTATGCATTTGTGTCATGGTTCTTTGCAAACATTTCAGGGTGAAGTCTGAGTTAACCAGCTCCTTTTCTGCTGGCCTTTTTTGGGCCTCTAACTGCCTCCCCTACCAGTAATATTTAGCTCCTGAAAGGATGATCGATTAGGATCTCTCTTTTTTTTCTTTTTTCTTTTATTTTTTTTTTTTTTGCTGACTGCAGGATATTTATTGCACTCCAACACTGAAGGCATGAGGATTATTGTAAACGCATGCCCACCAGACCAGTTTTGTGTTTTTGCTTCTTTTTGTTATTGCCTTTCTCATCTCTATGATGTATGGCATCAGTCAGTTGTAATAACCTGATTTATCTGTTCATGTCATCTATTAAAGGAAGTGCTGAAATGTCTGTCATAAATATCTTTTGTATCTTGTCCTGATTCTCAGTAATACTGTTCTTGTGTTTGTCTGAGGATTTTTAAACATCAGCCTGACTGATGTATCCATGGTGTATGCATGTTCTTAGTTTGACCCTCTCTCTCGCCTGTTTGTACTGACATTGACACGGATTGTCATTAATTCCTATCTCAAAACATGCTCGTCATCTCTGACCCCAGACACAAAGATTTCGGGCAGTAATGTCAAGTCCAAACAGAATCCTGCAGTGTGGTATCCATGAGCATGGTGTGTACTACCATGTGTTCCAGGGGTTCCCATCACAGGATTGCGGGGAGGCTGGCGCCCATCTCAGCTGAGTCTGGGTGAGGGCAGGATACAGCCTGGACAGCTCACCAGGCCATCTCATGGCCAACACTTACACAACCATTCACACTCACACCTAGGGGTGATTTGGAACAGCCAAATAGCCTACTGTATGTTTTTTGACGGTGGGAGGAAACTGACACGCAAACACGGGGAGAACATGCAAACTCTACACATAAACGCCCGGGAATCAAACCAAGGCCTTCTTGCTGTGAGTAACGTGCTAACCACTGCACCACCATACCACCTGATTTATACAGCAGTTCTGTTGAATTGTTGAAGCTAATTTGCAGTCAGCCAATGTGCTAGTTCTGTAGTGCGATGATTGTTTCTATAGTAACAACTGAAATAGTTGCAAGCCATATCGGCAGAAGTCTTAATCGTCATCATCAGTCATAGTGTTCACATAATGGGTAGTTCTAAAATCACGGGATTAATGCATATTCATTTTGCAGATGCTTTTCTGCTCATACCATTTGTAGAGAGTGGGTATTTGGTCTACCATAACCTTCCTGTCAACTCACACTAGTCTTGCAATTCTCGGCATACTGGCCAACCTTTTAGTACATTTTATGCACTTGTGCGACTCAGTCTGCTAATAATGCGTATATTCAGAGCTGTGCAGTGTGGGGTCCTGTGCAGACACATGTCTTAACTACTGTGTATATGGATTTTGTGTGTGTGTGAGCGAGAGAGAGAGGTGCTAAATCAGCTGCATGTGTGCGGTTTATCCATTATGATACAAAACACACGTGCACTATTATCTCAGACGCACATTATTATAAACACACTCTTGCAAGCAGGTTATGTTTCCTCAAGCATATTAGCTGGTCGTGTAAAAGTGGCGGTGTGTTGAAAGCGATTGTGTCTTCTTTCTTTTTAATGCAAACAACCAATCAGCTGCTTGCATGCTGGCAGTGTGACATGGTTTCTGCAGTTTGCTCAGATGCCACTTACTCACTTATTTACCCAAATAGTCTGTTATTTCTCTCTCTTACACACATATACACGTGCACTGTCTATCTGTCTTAGTCCTGTCTGCCCTCTGCCTCTATTTTATATTGTCTGCTTGTTGTATAGCTCTGTATGCCCCTGTCCATTTGCCTGTCTCTCTCTCTCTCTCTCTCTCTCTCTCTCTCTCTCTCTCTCTCTCTCTCTCTCTCTCTCTGTCTCTGATTGTCACATCTGTATGCCATTAGACAAGTGATTCTCATGTATTTTTTCACACAGGTGATGTGGGGGAACCTGTGGGTTTGCTTTTTTTGTGTATCTCTGAATATTTGTGTTCTTACCAGTGTGCACTGGATTTGCAGAATCAAGCCTTCCATATTTTAATATTGTACTGAAACTGTAAAAGCTCTGTACGAATTATAAAACATGTGTGCTATTGTGGAATATAATGCAACCCTCAATAACTGTGTTAAACTAGTGAGGTGAGTTTAGAGATCCAGCTTGAGTCGCTTTAATAGCTTCTTGCATGTAAAAATAAAACACCAAATGATTTTGCATATGTTCTTTTTTTTCAGTGTTTGATAATATGTTCTTTGGTACTTTTTATAAGTGGGACTAAAAACACCAGAAGCCAAATCCTGAGATTTGAGGTCCTGGGGTAGTGTCTGTGATGCTTCATAACTTGCTCTATTACATAACAGGCTTTGCTGCATGATTTTGGAAACGGAAGCAGTATGCATTTCTCAAAACCTTGACCACAGATTTCTGGCGTGTGTGTGCGTGCGTGCGTGCGTGCGTGCGTCTGTGTGTGTGTGTGTCCTGGAGCTGTTTGGAATCCCTGATTGCAGTAAAGATGGAGTTTAATAAGGCGTACTGAGCTGTGCCATCGTGTGTATGTGTGTGTGCGCGCATATGCATGGCGATTTGCTTTTCTCTCATAGTTACAGTCCAACACAAACACCACAGCACAATGGAATGTCCTGCTTCCAACATTACTCATTAATAATATCCTGATTCCTATTCAGTGGAGGAGAAGTGAGATGTCTGATTTGTTTGGTCATGCAACTGAATCTTAATGGTCACCTTATGGTTACTTAATGAAGCTGATGGAAAATGGGTGTGTTGGTAAGCACTTCTTTCTCCCTTTCTTGCTTGCTCTCTCTCTATCTATCTCAATCTCTCCTTTTTTTATGTTTGGGTGAAACTTTGTTTTCTTCAGCTCCCATTGTTTGGGTTTTGTGTACATTCCATTCGAGCTTGTCCAGATCATAACTGATTGCTCTGGTGTTTGTCACCCAGCTGCCTTGTAGAAGGATGCAGCTTTACCTGAGATCAGAAAACCAGTACAGGCTGTGTTTGTTCGCAGCCTCCGCATTGTGGGGATCTTGCAGTGAAGATCAGTAGTGCTTAAAAGTTTGTGAACACTTTAGAACTTTGTATATTTCTGATTGTGGCGTTGAAATACTTCTCCACTTTTCCAGCTTGATGAGCATACACATCCAAACATGTTGTGAAAATCAGTCTTTGATAGATCTCTGCTCTTTAAATAAAACATAGCATGCATTAACACCTGATTTGTCATGCAGTTGATTTAAAAACACCTGACTTTGTTTGCACCTTCAGACTAACTACTAATCCTGGAGCTTTATATACTTTTGCAGCCCACATATATCTGATATTAGATAATTTTCCTCAATAAATAAATATCATTTTCTCCTTTGTTTAATCGGAAGCGGCACGAGTGGTGGTCAACACGCCTTCTTCACAAAAGGAAGGTCTTTGGTTCGAGTCCCAGGCTCAGGTGCCTACTTGTGTAGTGTTCTCGTGCTTGTGTAGGTCTCTTCTGGGTACTCTGATTTCCTCCCACAGTCCAAACACATGCACATTGGGTTATTTGAATGTCTATGTGTGTTGCCCTGCAATGGTCTGGCAAGCTGTTCAGGGTGCACCCTGCCTTCACCCAGTGTTGGCTGAGATAGGCTTCAGCCTTCGTGACCCTAGTAGTAGGATTAAGCGGGTGAGAGCTTGTACGAGTGTGTTCATGCGTGTGTTTGTTTAGTTTGGTTCTCTTTGTGTACTTTTAGGACTTGTGTTCAAAGTTTTAGGTCATATAAGCAGAAATATAAATTTCCAAAGGGTTTACAAAGTATGAGCACCACGTTGCATTATGAAGAGCAGTACCCCTATAATAGTCAATCTGATGAAGAACAGAGTGATCTGTGCACATCTGCACCATCTCTGGCAGCTGGTTTACTGATGACAGGGGGTTCTACTGAGTTCAGAGCCTTTTGGTGTGAATTAGACCCCCTCAAGTTTTAGTGATTGAGTCATAGATCAAGATAGCTCCAACAAAATGTCAGTTGTAGCATTTAGTAGATATCACATTACATTTGATTAATCACATCCTTACTAGTAAACATCCTTCTTCAAAACGACATTAACACTTGGGTCTGTAAATAAATAAATGTGTCACCACAGAATGAATATGTCTATTGAAAGTTCAGCTTGGCTTATGAAGCCTAATGAAGCTACTCATAGGCATGTACTGTATGTCAGCGTATCATGTGCATCTGAAATGGAAAATGCTCCAATTGGATTAAGGCCTGCAAACTATCTAAACAGAATGTACGGTTTATGTGTCCTGCATTAAATTCAGAAATGTAATCTTATTCAGAATAATGGTGGGATGTTGGTATACAGTGGAATTTCCTGATTGTAGCATTTTGAGGACCTGGTTTTGAAGAGAACGCTGAAAGGAAGAGTTGTTTGCACAGAGAAAGGTCTTAGTGTCATTATAGTAACATCATACCATACCACTTTATTCATAAAGCACTTTAACAACAACAATGCTAACCAAAGTGCTATACAGTAAAACATGGAATTAAAGGCCATAATATGGCCATAATAAAAGGTCCAAGAAATAAAACAAATAAAATCAAAGTCAGTGTCTGTCCCTGGTTGAAAGCAAGGGAGTAAAAATGTGTTTTTAAGAGTTTTAAAATTAGCACGTGAATAAGCCTGTCTGATATGAGCCGGTAAATCTTTCCAGAGTCTCAGAGCAGTAATTGAAAAAGCTCTGTCACCACTAAGTTTTGTTCAAGTCTTTGGAATGAATAAAACCTCTGGTCAGATGACCACAGAGAGCAAGATGGTTCATAAAGATGTACCAGTTCTGACAGGTAAAATGGCACAGCACCATTAAAATGCTTAAAAACAAATAAAATAATTAAAAAATCAGTTCAAAATTTCACTGATGGCCAGTGAATGGGTGCCAAAACTGGAGTATTCTTCCTGGAGTCCTTCTTGAACCTCTTAAAAATCGGGCTGCAGCATTCTGCACCAGCTGGAGGCAAGCGAGGGAGGCCAGATTGATCCCAAACAGGAGCAGATTACAGTATTCAAGTCTGGAACTTATAAAAGCATGAATCACTGTTTCTAGGTTTTTTCTTGATAAACTTGGCTTGATTTTTGCCAATCGCCTTAGCTTGACATGACTTGACCAATCAGATTACTGGACCTGGAATAACTTGTATAATGGACTATATTACATTTATTATATACTGAAGTAGGTTGCTGTATTTCTTTAACCCTTTTCTGTAGGGCAGTAACAGAAAAGCTTAACCAGGTACCATTGAATACCCCTTAAAATCTGGCAATGAATTATTTTTTGGAAGTGACAGACTTAAAAATCCAAGCGCTTGATTTCTCAGCTCTCGTACTGCTGTAGAGACTGCCCTCTACTGGTCAGATTGGACATTTGTCTTCCCATTCACAAAAATTGCCAAGCTCTTTTCTGTACTATACATTATTCATGGTAGTTTCTCATCTCAACTCAAACACTTGGGGGAAAAGTGACTGTACAGACAATTGTGTGCCCCTATGCCCTGCTTTCAGGTCTGCTTGTGTGCAGCTATAATGGACATATGTTGCAGCAATGCTCTGATCGCAGAACTGTCACGTGAGCACCAGCTATGATGAACTCTAGAGCCAAACATCTGGGAGCGAGCAAGCTTCATCTGTCATCTCATCCCAATCGCTTCCAGCACTGATATAAATAGCAATCAGCCACTAGCCTGCCTGGCACGATATATGCATGTGTGTGCGTGCGTGTGTGTTTGTGTATAGTCACAGTATAGGATTGATACGAATAGAAGTGCTAAATGCTAGGAATGCAGACAGGCTTTCACTCATGTTGAGGCCCGCAAAGCCAATGACTGAGCGAGCTCTTAAAGCTTTAGTCAGGATTATAAACCTGTTTACTTATCCTTTGAACTTGAGATTAAAATGTAATGCCTTAATGCTCGTGCCGATTACATGCCTCAGGTGTGGCAGGTGTTGTGAGCAACTTTTAATTTTTGTCACCCGATTCTCGTCATCTCATTATCTATGCTTTATATGATACTTTCTTTTTCTGTTGTGTGACAAAGATTGCTAAAGCATCTCCGCATGTGTGTCTGATTTAAACGAATCTGCTTTCACAAAACATACGCGCATACTTTGCTGTAACTGTTACACAGTGTTTCCATTGACTTGTGTGTGTGTGTGTGTGTGTGTGTGTGTGTGTGTGTGTGTGTGTTGTAGTCAATAACGATCTGTCTGAGACTGAACTTAACCTCAGGAAACAAAATATATATTTTTTTTAACAGCCAGACAAATCCTTCCCCCACTCCTCCAACCACACACACACAGAGAGAGAGAGAGAGAGAGAGAGAGAGAGAGAGAGTCTGGCTCAATTACTGCACTGTGCTCTGGTATCTCTAAACAGTTTCAGGTGGTTCACTTTGGGGGAGAGCGATTTTCTTTTTTTTTTTTTTTTATTGCATAAATATCTAACATTTGTTAGGACCTTCCAATAGCATTATTGATAAACCAGTGTGTGTGTGTGTGTGTGTGTATATGTATATGTATATGTATATGTATATGTATATATATATATATATATATATATATTTACTGCAAAAAAACAACAATCTTAGTTCGGACAAGCAAAATGTCTTGTGTCAAAACTGTTCACGGCTCATCTTTCTAGGCGCCTCCCCCCAATACATACACACACACACACACACTCTGCAGTTGTGTATTATCAATGTTAATTTAGACTGATGTCACTCTGTCAGTATGCTAAATTAAGTCATTGTTTCACATTCCTTTTGGTCTTCATCATTTGCTCCAACTCGTTTGCTGAAACCAAAAAGTGTTTAAACATCAGGGTGCACACGTTTTTTTTAATGATAGCATGGATGGAAAGTTAAACCAGCGATCTCTGAACTGCTTCTCAGCCCCCCATACAGTGTAGTTTACTCTGAGCTTCTCAGACTGATTGTATAAAGTGAAGAACTCTGTTAAAAGTGTATTACGAGCTTGTTAGGAGAAAAACATAATTTGTCAACTATTCTTTTCCTGCAACTGCCTCGACCACCTACAACTGCTGAAATCAATAAGTGTAGAATAATGTCTTGATCAGTTGTTTTAATTCTGTTCTGCTCATACCCATGCTGCATTTCTATGGGGTTTCAGGAGTTTTCCTCGGTGGACTTCCACAGCAATTCTGTGTTGAGTCGAACCCCGACGCCTCCTGAACGCTACTCGCCTCACAGTCCAATTGAACGAGAGATGCCCATCTCCACCCGTCGCAACAGGTAGATTCAAGAGTCTATGTCATTATGTTCACACATAACAAAAGTTGTATGACACTCACAACTTCAAAATGTGCAATCAAGGTTCACACATAGGTCATACTTACGAATGCTGCTGATTAATTCTGTGACACACTTTAAAGCTTATCTTCAGTAGCTAAACCAAACACTGTTGGTAGCTTTACTTGTTTAATTTTTTTTTAATTATTAAAGATAAATGGCGTTTAAGTCATTGAATTCCCAGTGGGAAACAGAAGAATGTTCCCACAATATCAATACCCTTTAACAAGTCAGCTTCCCATCACCTCTATCCTTACCACTATCCCATCACTGTATTAGTGATACACACATTTTTGGTCCCTATTCCTCATCCAAAAAAGAAATAAAGAATGCTCCTAGAACTGCAATTAACGGTTCCTTTATTCTGGCCTGCTGTTACCATATGCACACAGATTTCCTGTTTTAGACTCTTGTGTTTGTTTCCTATTCTCAGTCATCTGCACAACTCGAAGCATGTTTTGGTTCATTCCTGTGACGTTGCGTATGATCCTGACCTGTAACTATTGATTCACTTTCGTGCTCGTACACAGCATCTTATTTTTTAAGGCACGCTCGTACATAGCATCTGCCTCAGGGTTCTGTGAGAACCAGAATATGAATCAGAATATATAGACCCTCATAAACCTATTGGACTGGCAAAGCTAGATCTTTTCAGTTGTGCACTATGATGAACAAGGAATAAGAATACCTTAATGTTTTGGGCCATTATCTTGCTTTATGATGAAGTTACTCCCATTAACATTAGATACAGTTCTCTGTAAATCGACAGACAGACATTTTCTGTCGACTTCTGAAATCATTCTGCATCTACCACATATATACATTCATTAATTTTCTTAGCTTCTTAATCCAAATTTCCGTCGTGGGGAGGCCAGTGCCTATTTCAGCGACTCTAGGCGAAGGTGAGGTACACTCTGAACAGCTCACCAGACCAATGCAGGGTAACACATGCAACCATTGACACTCACTCTCACACCTAAGGGCAATTTGGAACTGCCAGTTAGCCTACTGTGCATGTTTTTGAACTATGGGAGGAATGAAGTTAATGAAGTTACTCCTATTAAGATTGCATAAATTTCTCTGTGAATTGGCAGACAATGTTTCTGTCAACTTTAGAAATTATTCTGCTTCTACCATTAGTTTACACCATCAGTAAACATAAGTCATCAATGCAAGCCCAAGCCTTGACTCTACCTTCAACATTCTTGACTGATGAGTATGTTTTCGGTTTATGAACAGATCCATTATTTCACCAGTTTGGCCTTTCCATCACTTTGGTAGAGGTTAATATTGGTACCAAAACTTTGTGGCTTTTGTATTTCTTTGTAATTCCAAACCGGATGAACATCACATGTTATTTTTACCTCTTGCCCTGAGGAGTTTGTTGATGTCACTGAGGGTTTTTTTCTACAATTATCACAATTTATCAGTTGCTGCTGTTTTAAAACAGTGATGTACTCTGTATCAGGACAATTTCAAAATGCTGTGTTGGCTATTCCCAATGCTTGTGCAATAGTTCTGATTAATTTTTTTCCCTCTCTTTTTTTAGTTTGAAAGGGCCCTGATTTTTGATGTTGGTTTAATTTTAAAAATAAATGTTGTCTTCATGGGTGCACCCCAAGGCTTAAACCAAAAATAGATATTTAGATCTTTTAGTGGATTAATTAATATAACAGGATGCACCACTGTAACAAGAATCATGGTGTGGCGGGTATGTTCTAATATTTTTGCAGTCTCTTGCTCTCTCACTGTAATTTTCTAGTTGATCTTTTTGAATTTTCATCCTGCAACTGAAAAGAATTATTTAATTCTTCCCCCTCTTTTTTTATACATGCACACATGGACATGCATACACATCCCCCTGTAACACACACTCCTCTGGCTCCACCCCTTCCAATCTCAGCATATAGAGACCGCCCCTTTATACAGTGACCTACATCAGAGTCACACCTTTTCAACTGAAACTTTCTCCATTTAGCTGAACCAAATGTGTGTGTGTGTGTGTGTGTAAATGAGTTTAAGCTTACATGTGAGTGAGTGAGAGTGTGGGTGGGTGGGTTTGAGGTTGCCACTAAAGTCTGTTTGGAAGGACTGAAGGATTTGCTCTGTGTCTTTTAAGGTAAGTGTGCAAATCTTTCTTCAGCACAGGTTTATAGATTTAATATTCAAGATGTGCCTTGAGTTTGTACAAGCATTTTGTCAGCTTCTATGCTTGTTATTTCTAAAACTGTCTTGATATTGCAACCATGTATCAGCAGCATGAAGTAATTACAGCATAATAGAAATCCTCCAGTCTTACTAAAAAAAAACAACCCAAAAAAACTATTGTACAATGCACAAGTTCCTAATCAGTCGTGTTAGTTCTTGGATTTTTCAGTTTCTGTCTGGACATCTTGTCTTACTGTGCTTTTCTTGCCGTAGTTACTTCTATAAACATGAGTGTATGTTGGGGATTTCAGTGCAGTACCTTACTATCTCGGGGCAGAAAGCACATAAAGGAGGAGTGAGAGGAGAGGAAAAGGGATAACTCGCGGGGCTTGCAGATGGAAAAGCGGGGAGAATGTGTCTACATTAAAGTCTGGATCTGGATTCAGTTTGGGTTGGGGGTTTCCCCCCTCATGGATCTGGAGATTTACAGCCCATCTCATCCTCTTGACCATGCATTTAAATTTTTTTTATCTTACAAGCCTTTTATTTGATCTAATTTCTCTATCCACTCTTATAAATAAAGAGAGCATTACAGATGTGGACAAATATTTTTGTATATATGTTTCTGTTTATTTCCATAACTGTTTATTTCTATAACTGATATATAGTGAGCATTCTATATATTGTTTAATTGTATTATCTATTTTCTTAATTATACTATAGTGCTGATTAATTCTCAAATCTCACTGTATAGTTCTGCCGTCTTGTGGCAGATGCTCCACATCTAATAAACACACAAAGCTAATGAACAAATTTTTTAAATTTCTCTAAAGACATTACTTATTTTTAAAAAGCATACACACAAGTAGTCATTACGTTGTCAGAGCCTTTCACCCCTTCTCTGATTGTTCTCTTGTCACCCCTCCCACTTCAAGTATCTCATTCATTCTGATCTCACCCTGCATGTTTCAGGATGGTTCCTCATGCCATGTTTTCAGCAGATGGATCTTACAAAGAGCACATACAGAAACAGAAAAAACATGCAAAGTATTGGCTATTTGTTATGCAAGTTTCTAGGCTTGACGATCGCAATCACTATCACAACACACACGCCTATATGGATTATTCGTCAAGATTTTAAAAGGACCACGTTTATACTTGTCCATTAGGTCAAGTGGTTTTGCATTGCCCTGGATAGTGATTTATAAAGAATCTCCTGTTAGAAGTATATGTGCTTCACATGCTCAGTTCAATCACCGTGTTTCTGATTTAGTATGAGTCTGATGGCCGTGGATAAACAAGCCAAAATTTTACTGAAGTATTTACATAATCAGTATAGTGTATTATTTAGAATGGAATATTTGCAGGGTTTTTTTTATTTATTATTATTTTTTTTATATATATATAAACTGCAATACAATTGTTTGAGTGGCTGTCATAGAAAAATAATCAACACCTTGTGACCGATCAGAATCTAGAATTCAGCTGCAATGGTATATAAAGCTCTGTAAAAGTTTCAGTAATTTTGTTTCTGTAGGCATACAATAGATGCCAATACTGGGGAGGAAAAAGCAGGTTGTATTCGCATGTGTTTACATAAATACTGTCAAACAAAACCAGTTGTGTCCTTAAGATCAGGATGAACGAGTTTACACAGCATGTGCACGTGTTAGCCACAGGCTGTTTGTTCTTTGTGGAGAGGCCGTAGTCTACTTGTTATATCATTCTAATTAGCCCCCTGCATGTGTTCAACCATAACATGTAGTCTTCTTTTAAGCAGTACGGCGCAGAAGAAGGCACTCGTGAACTTACTGCAGACCAGCAATTGCAAACACCACTAATCAGCTCTCGTGCCCCCTTTCACTTTCCTATATTCACACTTCGTATTACACACACGCTCTGCCTCACATCATTTGTATCACCTATACAACCGTGAATGAGTGGTTTTGTTCTTGTGAAACACTGGGCCTCGTAATACCTTAAATCCCTGTAATACAAAGATTCAACCTGCTAACAGTAAGGTTGCTACGGTGTCAAGGTGTATAATTGGCTCTTAGCTCGTGTCTAAGTCTAGTGGGCACGGACAATAAGCAGGATGTTATGGGTAAAATTTATTTTTATTTTATTTTTTACAAAGTTCACAGTGATGTGCAACCAGAGGAGCAATATTCCTTTGAACCGGAGATTCTGAGTTTGACTTCTAGCAATGCACAACCGTCCATGATCTGCCTGGGAGGGGTGGCATACATTTTGTGCCATGTGTATGAAAGAAGGCATATAGTGCGGTGTGTTACGCTGCCCTATGATGCAACATAAAAAGTGGTTAGTCATGATGTGCTTCCCATGTCACAAAGAAAGCATGTGTTGACTGTTGAACCACCTAGGTAGAAGCTGCAGTATGAGTTGGAAGAGTTGGTTAATAGGCAGAAATTGATCAGTTTAGGGAGAAATAAAATCCCCTTTAAAATAAACTTTTTTAAATTTCACTTTTTTCAATTTCACCTATAGGCTTAAAAATGCCTGATGTAATACAGTACTGCTGTGAAACTTTTAAACCAGTGATATTTAATCCATAACACTCCTCTCCAGAGAAGTATGATCATAGTCAACTTGTATTTTCCTTATTCCTAATGTATACAAAATAAAGGTGCGTACAGAGCATATGGGTCACTCTATAATAAACTGTACAAAGACATTACATAGGGGTTACAACCTGAAGTAATTAATGTCTCAGATTATTATTAATTAAGTAAGTAATTAATGTCTCAGCCATATTATTTTTATTATTATATACTGGTGTTTTGAGACAGTTATTTTTGGAAAATTGGTTGAGTGAATGCATCGATGGAAAACACCGTGGGCTCATTATCCATGATATTCCCTAATTTTTTCTTTTTTTTTAAATTCCCATTCCCTCTCTGCTGAGAGAGAAGTGGTGGTCATCTTTTATTTAACATTCACGTCAATTATGGCTTACAAATATGTATGGATGCGCTTTATTTCTTGGGGGCAGCTGATTTTAATACATTTAAATTTCTTCTAATGATAAAACATCTGTGCGTTTGTACAGCTTAGAGTAGAGTGACACGTGTACAAGATTCATTCCAAACTGATGGGCACTGCAGGTGACTACATGAAACTCAAACATTATGCATATGAGTTTCAGGAAACAAGGAATGAAGGTCATCCAGTACAGATGGTTTTGTTTAACAAGTGGTAATAATTTTTTTCTCTTTTGTCTTTGTTTATTCGTTTTATTAATAATGCTGATGTGTCTTGCATGGCCATGTGGACAGAACAGTGCAGTATCTCTTGAACTTAACTTGATTCTGGTTAGCATCAAATTTGTGCTGGCGAGAAGGCTGTTCTCAATCATGTCTCAACGGTTACTTGTTCCACTGGAGGAAATGGTTTGAAACAAACACATGTTTTCAAAGGAAAGGGGCCAAGCAGTGATTACAGAACCTGTACTTTTTTCTTTTTGAGAGCACTAAATGAACACTTTTTTGTTCTTTATTTCTTTCTTAAATGGCTCTGTTACAGCATTAAAGGCTTCTCTCATGTCAGTCTTTTCTTATCTTGGTGGTGACAGAACAGATGAAGAATGTTTGCGTGATCAGGAGTGGTCTGATCTAATTCCTGAAGGTTGTTCTTTTAAACAGCGCATACTGTTAAAGTACTGATAAAATCTCTGGCCTTTTTAAGCGAAACACTAAAACTGGCATTATACTAAGTCGAGATCAGTACACACGGCAACATTAACATGTAACCACAGCATTATGTCATAGTTGTTCTCTGTCTTTATAGTTCACGCAAACAAGTGTATAAGATCTGAAGAAAAGTCCACTTTTTTCCTTCAAAAAAAAAAATGGTTCCACATTTTAGAGACACCGAAACTGCAAGTGCACAGTCATGTGAGAAAGACATTTCGATAAATCTGATATGGGGAAAGTTTTCCTCTTTCTGTCTGAAACTGTTTAGTGTCTTGTTTCCATTAACATTGTATCCACATTATAAATGGAAATCATTTCATTCACATGTTTTATGGAAAAGATTTTATTATTTATTTATTATTATAAATAATTTTTTTTTTTGGTTGATTCCCAAGGCTGTGACAGGCATTTGCTTTCCTAATGTATTCTTGGCTGTGGTTTATAAATGAATGGCAGTCTGCATGTAAAATGTAGTTAGAGTTCTTATCAGACTTTACCTTGTTGAACTGCAGTCTGTGTGTATGTGCAGCTGAAACTATGCAGGCATACAGGCTTTGAGTTGATGTGATGGGGTTATGAAATCACTGCTATAGGCCCCGTTTTCCCACAGCAGTCATTTCCTTTTGGGGTAACTAGAGACGATGCTGTTAAATTTCAGGCATATGAATGTCCATCAAGAACGACTTTCAGCAGTAAGCAGATGCTACTAGTTCCGATCCTGATCTGTCTGTCTGTTTAATGATTGATTGATTTGAGTTTCAGCACACTGGGTTCAAAGGTTTTGTTTACCTTCTGTCCCTTGTGTCTCTGTCTGTCTTTCCTTTAGCTCGGACTTTGCGATGCAGCGGTTCGATCGCGATTCTGAGGTGTACAAGATGATTCAGGAGAACAAGGAGTCACGTGCAGCTCCCCGCCAATCCAGTACCTTCAAAATGCTGCAAGAGGTGTTGGAGGCAGATGAGAAAGGTGCAACACACACACAGGGAAATTTCCAACTGCCTTAATAGAAAAAAGTCAAATTAGCCCAATATTTAAAACAGGACATGGAGTTTTGAGTAACTGCACTCTTTTATACAAATGAGAAATATACGTTTCTGAATATTGAGAGAGAAAGAAAAATATGATTGCATGCAAAGAGCATACCTACACTCTGAATTGGGGACTCCTCCCCAGCATCCACTTGGAGATAAACCAGACTCCTCTGGGAAAATCACTAACACAGGCATTTTAAGTAGTTTTCTGGTATATATCGCATTTTTTAGAGGTTTTATGCACAGATAGTTATTGTGGTAAGGCAACACAGGATTGGTCAGTTGAAAGAAACTGGGATGGGATAGGCCTGTTAGAGAGTAGTTGGTTATGCTTGTGAAGGGTCATTTTGATTAGTACACATGAAGCCTTTGTTTTAAAAAATAAATTTAAAAAAAAGTTAGTTTGTTGTTGTTTTTTAAGCATACAAATTGGCGGGTGTTACCTAATAGCTAATAATAAACAATTAAATAACTTAATTATAAAAATATTTAATTCTGTCTTTTATCTGTGAAGCCCAGATTAATAATTGACCTTGAGTTTGGTCTGGGAATGTATGAGCATGAGGGTGATCACTATTGCATTAAACTCATGATTCCCTGGTTTAAGAAACACTCCATTACATAATGTGCAGTGAAAACATCTCAGCAACTCTAAATACCCTTTAACAGATTTTACCCTCCAAATTCAACTCCATGGCTGTCTACACTCTGAAGTCATCAGAGAAAACAATTAACCACAGCAGATATACTACAGCTGTGTATTTTATTACTCAGAGCTGTTTATTCTCAGTGTGTATTTTCTCAAAGAAACTTTTGTCTAAGAAAATGTGTGTTCTATTTGCTTGGTTGCTTTCTGTTCAGGACTCACTGATTTACAGTTGGCATTTCATTTCACAACTTATTATAAACATGGGCATGAAAATAACTTGCACAGATTATGGTCACAAAACGAATCTGGCTCAAGGCCCTTGACGTCACTAGTTCTAGCGCTCCAGCGTTTTAGTGCTGGAGACAGTCACATCTGCCAGCATGAAATTGGTTGACAGAAAATGGGTATGTTGGTCATTCGGTTCTTGTATACAGCACGAAGGATGATTAATGAAAGTTTTGTTTTTTAGTTCTTTACAGCTTGCATGTTAGGGCATCAGTGAAATGAAATACTCGTGTGTTATAATTGGCACTTAAAGAATCACCTGTTCACAATTAGAATATTACTTTTGTGGAGCTTTTTTAATACAGACAGAAGTCTGGTTATAAAATCAATGCCCCTTTTTGAATGATCTGAACAAGATCCTTGCTGTATTCTTTGTTACCAGTAACATTGCGCCCTCTTGTGTAGAATTTAATATGACATAATATATATATGAATGTGTTTATATATATATATATATATATATATATATATGTGTGTGTGTGTGTGTGCATTGTGTCGATTAAAAAGAAATTATTTATATGTAAGACTATATATAAATTATATATATATAAGACTAATTTCAGAATATTTGTCTAAAAGTCTAAATTTCTATCATTATTAAAACCAGTTCACCTTCGCTACACATGATTATGACAGATTAATGCTTGATAAATAAACATGATCCAAATTTTCAGTCTTTGGTTTAATAAAGTTTTTTGTTGTTTTTTCTCAGAGGCTGCTGTCAGATTTCCAGGAAATCTGTCACCAAGCCCACCAAAGCCAGTGTCCTCTGTCGCAGGGGTCCAGAAATACCACATTTGTGAAAAATGTGGCAACAATATTGTGTAAGAGAAACACTCAATAATGTTCACTATTTACATCCTGTAAATGTACATAGCAACATACAAGTCACAGCACGTTGTAGAAAAGACTTTAACATCTAAACGCGTGTTGTGTCCTGGCATGTTGCTGTGCTGTGTGAATTTATTGCCTAATTAGAGGTTAATAATTGGGTAATAAATCACTATTATAATGATGGTTTTACCTGGGGGTAGCGCAGTTTTCATTATTAATTTACTGTTCTGGATTTATACACCTGTGTGAATCAGCAGTGCATCACTGTCATAGTCTCATACTGTATAGTATGGGTTTTGCATGTAAAGGTGTTTGTTTGTTATAGCAGTACTTATGGGTGAGAGAGCCCCCATGCAGTATGTGCCAGGATATGTTCTTATACAAATGGTGCATGCCACCAAAAATGAGTGTAGCATTTACTTTAAACTAAACTCTTCAATCTATAATGTGTCCATCACTTAATTGTCATGCAATTGTAAATGTTATGACCAATCATAATTCACAGCTGAGTTGTTTTTTTATTTTATTTTTATTTTTTATGTTGCTTTTCTTGACTAACTGGACTCAGTCTGTGGTGATGCTCCAAATAGCACTATAATTATTGGCACCCAGAGGAGAGAAATAGGAAAAAGACTTGGTTGATGGTTGATTTAGATTATTGATGGTTGGTTTAATTTTTCCAACTGAAGAATAAATTAAATGCACCCCATGAACACATTGTTCCAGTTGGTTTTACTCTGGTGTGCCTGAATAATGGCACCATGCAGTGGTAGTTAGATTTGGATACAGATAATATAGTGAATATGATTTTTTTTTTTTAGCATTACAAAAAGTCATTGTTTGTAGTTTGCTTTGGCTGGAGAGGAATCGAACATTATTGGGAATTTTCTATGTTTTATGCGTTACATAAGTAAATCAGAGTGTTCTGTAGAAGCATTTGGGTGTAAAAGGGGGAAAAAAGAATGATGCCTCGAGCTGAAGTATTAAAACCAAAATCATTTGTGATTTTTGTGTGTTACAGCAACCAGGCAGTGAGGATTGTGGATGAGCGTTTCCGCCATCCCGAGTGCTATACCTGCACAGACTGCGGCCTCAACCTGAAGATGCGTGGCCACTTCTGGGTGGGAGACGAGCTTTTCTGCGAGAAGCATGCACGCCAACGCTATCAGGGGCCTGGTGCGGGATACCGCCACCCCATCTCCCCTAACCACTAAGCCCTCTACTCATTCTCTCTTCTGTTCATCCTCTTTCCCTCACTGCTTCCAGCACAGTGAGCACAGCGAACTTTGAGTAACCTGCACAGAACACACTTTTGATTAACATGAAGTGCACCCTGTGCTGACTGTTGACTTTCGGAGGGAATAAAGGGGTGTGTAAGCCAGCACAGCAAGTATCTTACACTTTAAACTGCCAGTTCTTCACATTGTATAAGGTTTTTGTTCTGTATAGGTTATCTATTTACCGGTGATTCATTTAAACATCTTTATTCGGTTGGGCTTCACAGAAATGTACGAACCTGGGATCGGCTTCTTTCTGTGATCTTCATTACAACAAATATATAGTGCACACAGGACTGGTTTCCGTTGAGTGTGTGTGTGTGTGTGTGTGCGCTTGTGCGTGCTCTGTTGAGTTTAATTTCGCCTACGTTTTTGACTGATTATCAGTTTCTTATAAACGACATTGAAAGTATTTTGCTGTTCATAATATATGCAAAAGACACACATACAAATACACATTCTTGTATAAGCACATCCATTTAACATGGGCTTCTCAAAACATGACCCAGAATTGATCAAAACCTCCCGTCAATGTATTTATGGATCTTACTCCAGATCCTTAACTTGAAATATTTTGGGCAGCCTATTTTTCGTCTTTTGCCTTTTTTTTTTCCTCTAACTGTATATCAAAGCAATTTAAGTAATACCGTTAATGTAAATATGTGTGTGTGTCTTTTTTTTTTTCTTTAAATCATTCTATATAGATATAGAACAGTAGTGGACAGTGTTGTGTGTTGTATGTTTCCATGCATGTCAGAATTGATACGGAGTACACATCACTTTGATGGTATGACAGGAATGAAAGAACTATGTAAATCCGATTTATTTTTTTAAATACTGGCCTTAACACATGTGGCATATTTTCATACACACAGAACTCCACCACTGGGGATTTGTTTCATGGATAACTTTTGAAAAATTATGTTGTTGGCTGTGCTTTCCTCACTTTCTTTTTCAAATATAAACTTTACTGATGTAAATGACTGAGTGAGTGATTGAATACTCATTATGTGGTAACACCAAGTGAGTAACAGGGAGTACAACAAATATGAACATCTCTCTCTCTCTCTCTCTCTCTCTCTCTCTCTCTCTCTCTCTCTCTCTCTCTCTCTCTCTCTCTCTCTCTCT
>JBCNYG010000012.1:8737546-8748646 GCA_039654305.1 Porochilus rendahli | reverse complement strand
ATACACTGTTTACAGGAGAAGAACACGCGTATAGGAGAAGACACACGCGTGTGATAGAGGAATGTGTACACACACACACACACATACACACACACACACACACACACACACACACACACACACACACACACACACACACAGAGCATTTCTTTAAGCCCAAGAAAAAAAGAGGCCTGTAGGCGGTTTTCCTTAACCCACCTCGTTACTGTTATGTTTGAGCAGCCGGGGGAGGAAAGCAACTCTTCATTTTGACCTAATTGAGGCATGTATTCCACTGCTTTCTCAAACTTGCCATGCTGTGAGAATGTGTGAGTTTTTATCTGTGAAAATAAACATACCTTATAGGTATTACACTAAGTGTCATATATGTTGAATTTACTAAGCCACGGTTACATATAAATGTCATAAATATTTATGCCTGCTATATGTGTAGTTTTGTACTGGTGAGGAGGACATTGTGTTTTACTTTTTCTTTCTTGGATGGCTAACCATGTCCTTGCTGTGGAAGGTAGCCAGAGTGTGCCAATAAGAAGGGATTGGTCTTACAATAACACACTTTTGAAACTCCCTTTGACCTTTAACTTGAGTTTATACCGGGGCCACAATGCCCACAATCTCCATGATTTGAAAGAATTGTGACAGGCGTGAGGGGGTCGTGGGATCGAATCGTGATGAATTTGAGGGAACTTGGTGGATTCGTGATGATCGTGATAAGATTTTTGACTGTCAACAATTTTACCATGATTATTATGATTTATTACGATTTGATGACAATCATGATAGAAAGTGGGAACTGTAGTAGAGCTTAATGTACCTTAACTGAGCATAACAGGCTTTGCTGAGCCATTGTGGGGGCTTGGAAAAATGATTCCTTCAAGTTTCATATCTTCAATGCATCCTGCCTCCTTTTTAAACCCCAAGCGTGTTCTATGAATAGTCATAAATCATGGAGCTCAACACGTTTTTAAATTGTAGAGATTGTGGGCATCATGGCTCCAGTGCAAACCCAAGTTTATGGCCCACTGCTACTTCTCACATGATTTTACACATTACAAACATCATTACCACAACATGCATCAAATGAACCATGCACCAATGACAGCTAACTGAAATATCAGGTTCTTCTTGGAACTGAAACATAAAAGACATGCTGGTGGCTTGAAGCATAGCATATATCGTTTTGGAATGTTTTGTAAACGTTGGGGTTATGTTTGTCAGAGGATTGCAGATTATAGTTGCTAGCTGTGGATAGGGCAAAAAAAGTGAATTGATGGGATTAACCCTACATCATTTTAAAATATGTGCTCATGTAGAACAAAAACCCAATTAACATCCTGGAAGAAATATTACTTAAATTAGTCACATTCAATTTTCACATTCAATACAATTTATAACTTTTAAACAACCACAAGTTGCCTTTTGAATCAAGTATGAATGAGTCCACATTGCAGAAAGTGCAGTTTAAATAAAGCACTTAATAATAGGACATAATTTACTTAATTACATTTGTTTAATTCAGTTAATAAACAAGCACCACCATAGTGGTGCAGCAGGTAGCATGGTCACCTCACAGCTCAAGGATTCCTAATTCAATCCTGTGCTCTGTGTATTTGTGTGGAGTTTCTGTATATATTCTTACTCCGCTCCACAGTTTCTCAGTTTCCTCCCACTACCCAAGTGGCTACACTAAATTGCCTCCATGTGTGAATGTGTGTGCATATGCCAAAATAAAGTTTCAACAATGTGCACAATGATGAAGTTCAAGTGGGAGTTTCCAAAGTATGCTTAATTTTTCTCTGATACAGATGTGTCTCAGTGCACAAGGTAGTACATCCTCCCATGCACACAAAAAGGTTGCGGTCTATGCCGCAGTTTCCCTTGACTAAATTCCATGACTTACATGCCATGAAAGTAGTTGAAGGAACTTTGCTTCAGGTAGAGCGAAGCTGAATCATGGGGTTTCTTATATAAATACATTCTGCTCAGGCTCTACCATCGCCTTAAGCACTGTTTCATCTGCGCTCCTCTGAGGGCTGCTGTAAATCAAGCAGCATATTATACCAAACCACCATATTGCATTTTAAGGTGGAGCTAGATCTCCTTTACTCCTTTAACAATTATACAAGTAGAAATATTGCATGGGTTCAATTTGTTTGAAAGTAAAATAACATGTATTGTAACCTTCTATTACAGGTTTTACATCGTATGGTATGTTAGCAAACCTGGTAAGTGATTAGATTAATTCAAATATAAATATAAATGAAGCTGAATTTCTTAATACTAAACCATAATGCCTGTAATGTTTGTGCTCATGAAAAAAGTATTCGGCTACACGTATTCCGACCTCGTCTGCATGATACTGGAGCTCACTGACATGCAGTATATCAACTTGTGAAGACTGGATGAATGACCACATAGTCACCCACAATCCCTATTAGTCTTGGTTCGAATGTGTTTTTATTAACAACTTTTCACACGTCAAACCTGTCTTTATATATAAGTATAGTAAACATTTCATACGGATGTCTATATTAATTCACCTTGGTCACACAGAGGTAGGAATTACATCACAACGTAAATCAGTGTCTGTTTTATAGTTTGACTGAATTTCAGTGTCAATTAAGTGATAAATAGGAAAGTCAATGTTGCACATTTTTCTAAAACAACAACTAAAATACACATGGAGTTGACCCACTCCATTATTTTAAATACATAACTTTATTTATAAGCCTACCTTCATTTTGATCTTATAAGCAATAGGTATGATTGTATTGCACTGTAAAAAAAAACAAACAAACAAAAAAAAATCACTCAGTGAGCCTAAGCTGTAAACGTATGCACTTCCACTTAATTGTAATGCCAAGCCTGACCTACTGGGAGCGGCAGAAAGCATGGTTTGAAAGTAAGACAGTTTCCCAAAGAAGAAAAGAAGATCACAAAAGGCATGTGTAGCAGTTTGCAATACAGGCACCTTCAGAGAAGAGCTTTTTTTAAATGCTGATGCTGAAAGAAGAAAAATAGAAACAACAGCATTCACAACAGCAATCACATGTTTTATAAGATGATTCCTATGCATTTTACGCTTTGCCTACCTGGGCTCCACTTGTAGGTACTCACACGTGCTGGATCAGTGTATTGCTGCATGCTCAGTTTTTGCCCAAACACAATCAGCATACACAAGACCACGTGGACACAAATGTTGTTGCTCCACGAACAGTTCGTGGAGACTGCACATGGAAGCATGGAAATATTTGCATTATTCACTTTGGTTGAGGGTCAAGCCTTTGTATATTTTTTCCATCCTCCAGTTTTGAAATCTCTGATCATTTTTTATGCTCTTTGCCTTTTGGCCATGATGAGGTGAAAAGCTGGTTAAGGTGTGGAGTGTTATCATGATCGTGAGCAGCAGCAGCCTCAGCAGACTGCATGCAGGAAGGGCATATGCAACTAATTCCCTCTTAAATCCATCCCTAATCCTCTCCACATATTACCGGCCAGGTACCACCCTTATGTGAGCATGCTGTTTTCGCTACATTTTTTACTGTAGTCCAGTGAAGGGTGGGTTTCTCTATGTAGGTTATTTAAGGACAAAGGTATACTGAGAATTGCTGTGCCGAGAATCAAAGCTCTAAGAAGCTCAGAGAATGAAAATTTCAGTGCCGCCTCACTCCACTGGGCTCCAGCAACAGTCTGGTGTGGTGAAAGAAACATAGGGATGGGGAGGGTGGATCTGTGGAGGGGGCAAAGTGTGCCATGGCTGCTAGAATCTCTCGAGAACATGTCAGTCTGTGGCAGTGGTCAGTGGCATGGAACAGATTGCCCTCCTAAGCCAAAGGAAAAAAAAAAAGAACACCCACACATTCACACCCTAACAATTACAGCTTCTCCGGTGCCGTCTCTAGGCTCTTCAGAGGGCCTGCAGTCATGCAGTCATGCCTGAACTATACTGTACTGGTCACTTTTCACACAGCATGAGCTGCTAAAGAAATGACTTGAAAATGATCAGAAATTTCTTGAATTCATTGTCACGCATCTGTCATTAAATAAGCAACAATTGAAGAATTACATGTTCGCAGTGCCTGTATTCATTTTATAGTGTTAACCCCAACATGTTGATTACTATTGTCTAAAAAGGATTTCACACCAATTTGCGCTGCATTGTCTCATGCATGGTCATTTTACTTACAGAACACACACACACACACACACACACACCTCAAATCCAGTTAAAAGGTGCATCTTAAATGTTTTAAATGTAAATTTGTTTTTGTAATTCTTATGGGCAGATATGTCCGAACCCAGTTATACCATCACTGTGCTTTTTCTTTCTCATTTTTTATTATGCTAATGTAGATGAATTTAAGAAAAGTAATTGCTCATTGAATTTCACTCTAAATCTGTGCAGATGTCTGTGGATGTTTGTCATATCATCAGCACATTCACACACTCAACTGGACTCTCAGTACTTTCCCAGCACCCCTTGCACAGCTTACATCTCCTCCCCCTCCTGAGCCTGGTTCCTCTCACGGTTTCTTCCTCGTGCCAATTGAGGGAGTTTTTCTTTGCCACTGTCGCCGCAGGCTTGCTCATTAGGGATGTGTAGAGGGTTGTAGAAAAATTTTTAGATTCCTCCCCAACTTAATTTACTGTGTAAAGCTGCTTTGCGACAATGTCAGTTGTAAAAAGCGATATACAAATAAAATTGAATTGAATTGAATTGAAGATGAGATGAAATTCTGAAGCTGTGGATTCATTTTGTTGGTCCCTATAAAGATGCTCTGCTTTTACCCAAAAACATCTTACTCATGCAAACACCCCAATAACTGTGCTACCTGATGAAGAGCAGTTATTTAAAGGGTCCCATTGACTTAGCAGGCATCCTAAATAAAAATAAAATACAGTGTTATTTCTTGGAGACAAATGGAATCTGCCATTACGACTTTGTGATGCACTCTGGTTACTCATGTATGCAAGTCTGAGTGACTCCTGCAACAAGATTAGTAAAAAAGGCCATCTTGAGATAAGAAGGAGTGCAGAATTTTCATCTTGTCATGACTGCCACCAGCTTAGCACAAGCATGGAGGATTCGAACAGCACACAACTGTATAAACAGTTCCAATGTCTGTTTATAGTTCATATATTATCTCTTAACACTGACACACTTATTTGCCAAACCACAGCCGACACTGGGAAAACGTGGGGTACACCATGAGTATGTCGCCAGACTATCGCAGGAGCAATACATACAATTAGCCAATTTGAAACACCTAATTAGCCTAATATGCCTGTCTTTGGACTGTGGGGGGAAATAGGGGTACCTGGAGGAAGCCCACATAAGCACAGGGAGAACATAAAAACTCCACACAGAAACACCTGAGCTCAGAACTCTATGTTCAAATAGTGATACAAGCATGACATTTGGTTCATGTACTTTCCAAATCACTAGGTCTACGTGTAATGACAAAAAATGAGTTTATCAGCCTTGAGTTGGAAAATACAGATTTTCTGCTTTACTGATGTATTGAAGCTGGATGTAAATGTGGGTATTGTGGGCACTTTGGTCTGTATTCGGTATCGTTCTGGAGATATGACAAGCCAAATTAACTTTGTTGACTGACACCAGGTCAACTGGGCCCACACACAACCAGCCTCATAAGGCCTCTGCTTTCTGGCGAACATGTAAAGCCTGGCCTCATCCAAAGTAGCAGCCATGCTGGATCTGTCATACATTAGGATGTATACGGGCACACCAAAAATTCATGTTCCGTAGTTGCTAAGATATGCTTACTTCAAGTTGATGGCAGCCAGCTTGGACGCCATCTTGGTTTTAGTTTTAGCTATAATGAAAAAAAAATCAAAATAAAATCATATCTATTTTCATATCACAAAATTCACTTATCAACAATGAATAGTACAGGTTTTTTGCTTTCCTGAGTCTGTAGAAGTATCGGGGTGTTGTATCTCAAGAACCATAAGAGATGCAGACATACATTTGGACCCAAACTGTCCGCAATACCCAACTTAATATTCAACTTTGATACATTTATGGAGCTTAGAATAAATGCATTTTGAGTTATAAAGGAAAAACCCAATTTTTGAGCGGATGTCTGTGATTTTGAGGTCACCAACTTGGATTTTTGCGTGGCACACTGTATTTTTGAAGAGAATGTGATTTGAAGAGTACACTATTTCAACAGTTCTTGCTATGTTTGCAATTATCTGCTGCACTGACACGACCTTCTTGCTGTGAGGCAGATGTGCTAAGCATTACACTACCAATCGGCCCAATATTAAATATAAACATAGAAAATGAATCAAAAGTCCTGTATCATTGTCCAATGAATAAAATAGCCCTGAAATTAAAAAATAGTTTACCTTGGCAAAGTAATAACAGCAGTGTCTCTGCTTTACGTCACATGACCCGGTCACTGATTATTTTCTTCGTATAACCGGCCTATGATGTCCGTAGTAGCTGTTTGTGGGTGTGAGTTTGGGAGTTAATATATAAGACATGGCCTCTGGTTCTTGTGGAGGTATTTGTTTGGAATAAACAGATATGATAGTGTTTGTTTTTATAAGTTCAGGCCAGAGGGCTACAGAGGGTGTGGAGGAAGAAATCTGAGCCGAGGTCACAAATCAGATCTCATACCTGGTTTAGTGTTTAAAACAGCAGGAGGGGCAGCGGGAGGAGGAGGTGCATGAGTGGAGGCTGATTTAAAAGAGAGTGGGACCGGAGTATGCATGACACACACACACACACACACACACAGACACACACAATAATCAAACCACACACACTTTTATTGTGCCAACGTTTTTCTTTAACAAACAGTAGGCATGTGTCAAAATTAATTCTATCTAAATTTTCTTTATTACTTCTTTCCTTACTTTCTACTTTTTCTTACTTTTTACTTTCATTCATTTCCCTCCTTATTTTCCCCCACTTTCTTCCTTTTTTCTTTCTTTCCTTTTTTCTCCCTTGTACTTTTTTCCTTTTTTCTTTCATTGTTTCTTTGTAGTTATCTTTTCGTTGCTTTTACTTTAGCTGAGTGAAATAAATCCTTGTGGGAATTGCATCTTACATTATTATTGTTGTTATTATTATTATTATTATTATTATTATTATTATTATTATTATTATTAATATTAAATCAATTACAGAGAAAAATTATTTAAATGTATTGTTTTTCATCATGTAACAGCCACTGCAGTATTAGGAAATGACAGTTATGTTAAAAATACTGTAGATAAATGAGTGCAGGTGCCTGACTTATTCACACACAGCCACCAGTTAAGGCACATCCTCTGCTAACACACTTTTCATACACACTCCCTCCCTCTCAACATCTCCGGAACATTAATGCATGCTTTGTTTTCTGTATTAATAATAGTACAGTCAGACGTAAATTGACGCCCACAGTCTTAGTAGCTGTTCATGTTTTGTGATTCATTTAAATATTCTCCTCACCCAAATGTTGCCATCTGAATAGGAAACTCTGGTGGTGTAGTGGTGAGCACATCTGCATCACGGCAAGAAGGTCCTGGATTCGTGTTTGCATGTTCTCCCCGTGCTTCCGTGGGTTCTCTGAGTACTCCAGTTTCCTCCCACAGTCCAAAGACATGCACATTTAGCTAATAGTGGTGAATGTGAGTATGAATGTTTGTGTGTGTTTGTTAGCCCCACAATGGACTTGTGAATTGTGCAGGGTGTACCTGCCCTTGCCCAGAGATGGCTGAGACGCGCTCCAGCCTTCCTGTTTCTCAAATGAAGAAATGAATGAATGATGGGGAAACTCCATAATAAACTCCACAAATACATACACATATGTATTTTAATGCCAAGAGAGTGTTTGAGCTGGGACAAACCGTTCAGCCCCAGTGGTATTGTGTTTCACCCCTTAATTGCAGTAATCATCCGTTACTCCAGGATGAATGACTTCCATTACACAATCTTTAATGTGTATTTATCAGACTCTCCTACCTTTCTCCTCTATCTCTTCTCGCTCTCTCTTTCACTCTCTCTTTCTCCCTCTCTCTCTCTCTCTCCACTTTGTGTCTTCCATCCTTTTCAGTGTTAAAAGTTAGTTATTGGCACGATACTTGCCTCGAAAATACCGCCAAAGCATTGATCATTAACACACATATGTTGGTGATCAGAAATAAAGAGAAAACTTTCCGAATCTCCCTCACTATCCCTCTCATGCTCTCTTTCACGCTCTTCTCCTTGCTTCCTTTTTTTCCTTTTTCTCCTCTGCGCGTCCTATTATGGAAATCTCTCTCCGACTGTTTTGGCGGCGCTTCAAGCCGAAATTCACTGCAAACGGTTCTCCGCAGACCAGCTAGAGAGGCCGTCTGGTTTTGTCTGTGCTTTAGCGCTGATGTTTATCACTCTCTGTCCTCCTGCAAGTCCTCCTTGCTTTGATCTCCTTCGTTTTTAACTCTGGTCGTGCATGCATTAGGTGTGAGTGTGTGTGAGTGTGTATGTGTATTTGTACTTCTTCAGTAGAGATGATACATGTCACACGTGTTTGATCACAGAGGTGCTGAATACAAATTCAGTTTTAATCACTGTACTATTTATTAGGATCCTATTTACAGGAATTTATCATTATGCAAATCCTTTAAGAAAAATATTAATTTATAAAATTTAAAGATTTAAAAAATGTATTTATAAAGTTATTTCTCAGAGAGGAACGTAATGGAACTGACAGGTCATAGGCCACTTCATGTTTCTGCCCTGCGATGGCCTGGCTAGCTGTCCAGGGTGTACTCTGCCCTCGCCCAGAGTCCACTGAGAGGGGCGCCAGCCTCCCAACGACCCTAATTAGGAATAAGAGCTTCAGAAAATTAATGATGAACGGTGGTTTCCCGATTTGAAAATGATCTTAGGTACATTAAGTGCCATATTGACGTAACTATCTTAATTAGGTTTTAAATGTGTGGCAAGGGTGAATTGTTTTTTTTATTCATCCATAAGTCGGTATGCAAATGTGTATCTGACGTTAAGTTTCTGTAAAAATGCCGCAGGCGGTGAACTGGTTTTTGTATCCAACCAATTTAGAGAATAAGGTATCACATTAACCCTTCTTTTGGCATCCTGTGTACAGATTCAGATGTTTGGCATTAAAGAAAACATTTCTAGATGAAAAAGAAATCACATTGTTTGATATAGCTCCATACTAAGCGAATGTATTCATTTTTAAGCCACAGTGATCTTGAGGAACAATATAAGGCGGCCACTTGGTAAACCTTTGGAGATAACGGACACCACCAAAAATAGCCAAGACGTTAAAAATAATATTATAAAAAATTGTACCGGCTCCAAATTACCCAACATGGCACCTCCACCACAAGAGGCATAATTCGACAGCAATACCGAAGGGTTTCCCGAGTGCACAGTGACTAGTACAGAGGTCAGAAATCTCTACAAATACCAGTGATTTCTACCCAGCTCAGCCAATGTTAACCGTTGTTATCAATGCCAGTTAATAGCAATGCATCCTGCATGTGTATTTTGAAGCATAATAGCACTGGTACATATCTGCAGATAAAAAAATTGGACAGTACTGTGTGTACAAACTCATAAATGTAACACAAAAAAAGATAGTAGTACTAATAAACAGAATATTGCACTCGCATCTTTCATTATGTTTCTGCCCGGAGCAGCCATCTTGGATTTTGAGGTTGGGGTTGGTGAAGTTTGGCCAACTTTATGACAAATCAATGGGCACTCCTCTTAATATTTTCGACAGGGGCCTCAGACAACCTGACTTCCCAGTACATATGGAAAGCACCAATTTTGACTGTTTGACTGTTTCAGACTGTAAAGGTCTGAGGGCTCCTTTTTCAATTCAATTCAGTTTTATTTGTATAGCGCATTTTACAACTGACATTGTCGCAAAGCAGCTTTACACAGTAAAAGTAATTGAAAAAGGAATTGAAACATTTTTCTACTACCCCCTACACATCCCTTTTTAAACCGTGTGTGTGTGTGTGTGTGTGTGTGGAAACCCTAATGGACGCACACCATGTGTTGTGGATTTATGCCAGGATTTTTCAGCTTGGGCTGTAAAAATGTACGTTTAAAGAACACACTCATACTGTGCCATATGTGTGTATGTTAGCTATATGCATAGATGGAAAGAGCGTTCGGTTTCAGTTCTCAGGAGGCTGCGCTTTGTGGTGTGTGTGTGGATTTACCCTTTCAGTGTGCATGCGGCATCTGCTGCAATAACAATGTAAATAGGAAACATTTGTGTTCAGCTGTATGCGGTTCTGCGCAAGAATGGCATCCGTTTGTGATGTATGCTACCGAATGCTGGTCCCGGGGTCACCGTACAACGTACAGCCTGCTGTGTGTTATTCATGCAGACTGTGTACAAACACACAAATCAATGCTGCATTACAAATCCTGAATGTTGTTGTTGTTACTAAAGTCATATCCATAGAAAGCGGAGACAGAGTGTGTATACATCTCCACTTGCAACCACGCATGGGATCATTTTTAATCCTACAAGGGTCACTGAGAGGCTGGAACCCACCTGAGCTGTTCCTGGACAAAGGCATGGTACACCCTGAACACCTTGCCAACACATCACACGCCCAACACGCAAGCTGTCACACCCACACTCACGCCTAGAGGCAATTTGCCTAATGTGCATGTCTTTGGACTGTAGGAGGAAACTGGAGTACCAGAAGGAAATATGGAATCATGGGAGCAACATGCAAACCCAGAACCTTCTTTCTGTGAACCGGTCATGCTAACCACTACCACCACTATGTTTATTATTGGTTAGCTGTTAATCTGTTAATTTTATTCAGTGTAAATGAAAAACTACCAAATTCAGTAATGCATGTTTTTTGGTCCAAACACAAGCACCAAATACACACCAGTGCACACCTGCCCAGAGTTAAGACACATTTCATAATCAGGCAAGTCACAAATAATGAGCAGGGACCCTGATGGGTGTGCGGACAGATCACAGCAGCCTGTCCAACATTGTTTGCTCAATGAGACTAACTGCGAGAGAGAGAGAGAGAGAGAGAGAGAGAGAGAGAGAGAGATTATGTGTGCATAGTAAGGAATTTTGGGATACCCAA
>JBCNYG010000012.1:8672358-8686365 GCA_039654305.1 Porochilus rendahli | reverse complement strand
ATATGTCTGGTTTTATATGGGTATGTGTGTTAGAATAAAAGAATATTGTTTTATATAGAGCGCTGTGCACGCACACACACACACACACACACACACACACACACACACACACACACACACACATATATATACAACACCGTAGATCCTCCATGAATAATCTGCCAGGAGTAGGGAGTACCAATATGGCGACTGTGCAGCTTCAAAGTCCCATGTGTTCGTTACTTATTGTCCCTCCAAATGGGCGCAGTGGTATATTTATGTTCCCCATGGTTCCGGCGCAGGTAATTACGTCACAGCTGCACGTTGGAACACAGAAATGTCACATGCGCGAACCCTTAAAAGTGTGCAGTTTGTACTACATGTGAACAACACATTTTACACTTAAAGCACCATTACCCCGCTGAGCATGGCTAGTTTAAAGGGGCTAAGAAGGGAAAACTGCAGGGCTAGAACGCTCAGAGATGAAGTTGGTTCAGAGAAGGTTCAGCTCCCCAGACGAGGTACATAACCTACTGCTACTGTATAGTAATAATAATACATAATGATACTACTACTACTAATAATAATAATAATATTGATAATTACAATAATAATAATAGTAATACAATTTTTTCTTGATAAACTGTAATTTATTTTACTGTAATAAAATTTTTTTATTATATTTTGCATTTAAGAGAAATTTCTCTTTGTATATGCTATCAATTAGAGCTGTTCAAAAGGAAACCTGCAGATCACCCTTATGGAAAAATCGATATCGGCCGGGAAAATTGCAATTGGTGCCTCTCTCCTTGTACTTTATTGTTCTGCAAGTGATGCACTCCAAACTATTTATACATGGCAGGTAGCACAGCACCTCGTGTGATGGGAGCTTATTATTTGCTAACTTTGTGTAGAAATAATGGGTCATCAAGATTTTGGGGTCAATGAGTATACCCTCGTTATCTGAAAAAAAATCACAGAGGTGCTGCTGACCCATCAGCATCCCCACACAATGAGATCATCTGATCGGGAGAGACTTCCCTCAGCTTTGTGTGCCGTAGCTTCATCTTACTGAAACCACACACTGAGTTGTACAAGATTAAGGTTGGGCCACCAAAAGACCTCAGTATTGCCTCTCCAACATCGTTAAGTTTCATGTGTGCAAATAATAATTTGATCATTGTTAACCTGTTTTTGTTTTGTTTTTAGATTAACCTTTAAAATTTGGGAGGTTTAATTGGGTCACTCCATATTTAAACTTTCTTTACGTGGTAAATGAAACAAAGTCTAAATAATTTTATTATTAAATTTGGATAGTTATAGAAATGTGATGCTTACAGAATTGCAGTGCAAATAAAATTAGGTAATCCCCAAACTAGGGACATGATTTAGAACACAGGTGTCAAACTCTAGCCCGCCACCCCGTTTTCAAAAAATATGATTATCGTACAATCTTTGTATCGACCGTTACCTTGAAACCTAATTCATCAACCATCTACTAGGTGGCAGCAAGTTGTTTCAAGTAAACAGCTAGTCATTCATGACTCAAGAAAGATACCATGCTAGCGTGTCACTGTTAAGTATAAAGGAAAATACAAGTGAAATAAAGGAAAAGAGGAAAAATGCCTAAACAGATCATGGCTGCCCTTTTAGAACAGATGTTCAGTGATTGTTTGGCCCTTGACAACCTTTAAATTTAGTGATGTGGCCCTCAGTGCAAATGAGTTTGACACCCCTGGTATAGTTGGAGAACAGGTTGAAAAAGTTTGAGTGTTTCTTTAATTTGATAATAAAAGCTGTAGCATTAAATTAATGTTGATTAATACGACTGTTCTGAAGTAGTATTTTCTGAATATTTTTAGAGATTTGATTGAGAATACTTCTGGCTTGAGTGCAGGTTCAGTTTTTCTCCAGGAACACAGGCGTATAGAGTTACGTCCTACTCTTCATCCCTTCTCATTTTAAATTATTTATTGTGTATAATCCGGTTCTGCTTCAAACAGTACTCGATACTCCTGTACATGATCCATGACGGTTCATGTTGGTTGCCAAACTGTATGTTGCTGAATATTGTATGACACCCTCATTAAGAATCCAAAGCTCACCATCACTTAAAGAAAAAGTGTGTTGCGTGACTGGTTGGACAGGTTGGACAGTTAAACGGGAGTCTAGGAGTGTTTATTCTGTAAACACATGTGGAGAGGACAGGGGACGCTCGTCCTGTATGAAACTGTAAAGTCATGCTACCTTTTAAGCTTTTAGACGAGAAGCAAGTCGTCTTTTCGAAACGTCTTCAAACAAAGTATCCGGCTCATTCCTGGAGCAGTATCATATTCCGAGAGTACACACACTGACAGGGTTTCATTTCCTTAGATGGAGGTTGGCTGTTTGTCTTGGCTGAGTTGTAACAGCCTGATAAGGCGCTTGCATTAACGGTTTGTTTTTTTACCCTCCCCAGAAGAATCTGAGCTCTGGGTTGCCATTTCCTGGTGCCATTAGCAAAGCTGTTTAGGTTCTCCCATCTCAAATGATTCAGTGTATAAAACAGAAACATTTTCTCACAGGAAATCATAAAAAAACCCTCAAGGACCTGCATACCATTCTTGAATGTAATAGCCATTTCACAAGGTCATTTCACGTTGGCAGGTGATTGGTTACATGCGTAGAGTTATCAGAGATAAGCTCTTTTTTTATATATATATCTGTACCTTAAATAGCTTTAGATAAAGTCTGTACTGAATTGCATAACGATGAAATTCAGCCCTAGGTCTGAGGAATGCGAAGGCCTCCGAAACCAGCCATCTTTATTAAAACCAAGATTAAGGTCGTTCTGCTTCACCTTCATGGAATGAGTGTGTCCTCATGGGACGGTAGCTTGTATCCACTGGCGGCGGAACGTCACGCACTAATGCTTTTATGGCTCAGATGACTTTCGGTGTTCTTGTGAGCGCTTTCTTGTTTCCGCTGCTGGTCCTGTTTTTGCGTCGACTTGCGTGGATGAAGAACTGGAAAGAAGATTTGATTGGAAACTCCGCCTAGCTAATCTCGCAGGCAGCTGCCTTATCCAAACCCGAACTGTAACTTCTCCAGTGCTTTTCTCGCTCACATGCTGCATTCCTTTCCTAATTCTTTAAAACCTGGATCCCTGACGTTACAGGGTTTTGTTTTTTTTCCGTCTTTGAGTATGTACATTGATCAGCCATAACATTAAAACTACCTAAGTGGTCTGTGGCTAGGCAGCAGCATACACTGCAAGCTGCAATGCACCATGTGCTCTGACTACTTTCTATCATCGCCAGCATTAACATTTTTAGCAGTTTGTCCTAAAGTAGCTCTTGTGTAAGGTCAGACCAGTTGTACTGATCAGATTGTCGTCCTTTTCAGCATCAATGAGCCTTAGGCACCCATAACACTCTTCCCAGTTCTCTGGTTGTCCATCCTTGACCATCTTTAGTCGGTGCATAGCAGGAACACACCAGACCTGCTGTCTTGGAGACAAATAGACCCAGTCATCTAATCGTCACGATTGAGCCCCGTATTTAAATTCCAAGCAAATGTATCCTATTTGTGTGTGATGAAAATTTAGTCTTGGTTGTTGTATTGGATTTGGGTTTGTGTTCGGCTTCGTGCCTCTGTTCAACAGGGAGATGGATTAACTCTCATGTTTACCCATCTTTTTTACATTTATTCTAGTCAGTGCGGTGTGCTATTCCTAGTGTTAACAGTGCACCCTTATGTAATGTCCTGTCTTAGGTCTCGTCGTTTCATTGGACTGGAAGAGTCAAATACCTGAAGATGGATTACAACACTGTCATCTAGTGGTCAGGGGGTTAAACACAGCACAAAATAAGGCCTGCCTACTACAAATCTGCACGTAAACTATGAATAAAAAACTGATGGTGCCTTTGAGAATCGATGCGGTATCACTAAGCATAATATTGTGATACTCAAGTGTATTGATATTTTGTTACATCCCTAATTGTATTAAAGCAGCAGCTTATACAAACACTTGAATTTGCAAGCGCAAAATAAATAGATTTTTTTATTATTATTATTCATTAATTTTGGTACTAGACGGCCATTAACTCATTCGTTTGCCAAACCGCTTAATCTTACTAGATGGCCATCTCAGCCAATTCTAGGTGAAGACGGGACACCCTGGAATAGCTCGCCAATCCATTGCAGGGTCAACGCACATGCAACTATTCACATTTACATCTAGGGGCAATTTGGAATCAGTGTAACATTTGGGAGTGGCTAGTTTAAAATTGGTATAATTTTTTTTTTAACTGCATGTTTTTTTATTTATTTGTTTGTTTTTAAAAAGTACAATAACTGAGACACATCAGTACAAAATCAAAGTGACATTGGTGCAGATTGTAATAACATCCGACAAAACATTGGGTAACAATTGGAGAACATCTTTACATATCCGAACAAAATCGGCTAAAGCATCGGACTAGCGTCAGAATATGATCAGTGTCATGGGAACCTGGCTTAAGAGGTGATTACTGGATTTAAAAACAAACAAATACAAGGCATCCTTGCTATTCTAGGATTAAACCATTTCAGGACGCGTCATTATAGGAAACTAATTAACTAGTTGGTTACAGTTAATTGATTGTTTTCCAGAAGCCGCACTCTCTGTTGTGTTTTCTCCCTTTCTCCCCTCTCATTAATGTCCTTGTGGTCAGTGTTTTAATAATTAACTACAGTTATTTTTCCATCCTTCCTTGAAACACTTTTTTTTTCCTTGCCACTGTCGCCGTGGGCTTCTCATTAGGGATGTGTAGGGGGTTGTAGAGAAATTTTTAGATTCCTCCCCAATTTAATTTAATGTGTAAAGCTGCTTTGCGACAAAGTCAATTGTAAAAAGCGCTATACAAATAAAATTGAATTGAAACAGATTTTGTTGTTAATCAGTTTGGTGTCTGTGAAGAATCCTTCCCGTGCTGGGACAGAACGTCCATGTAAACGTCAGGGATGCATCAGAAAGAACTTGCTTAATGTTTGTATATACAAAAATACTTGAAGAACTTGTGGAACTGTCGCGGTTCACAGCTGACTGTTCGCCAGAAGGTCGTATCAGTTTCCTTCCTTCATGTTCATCTAATTTTGCTGATTATTACAACCACCATGTGGTTTCCCAGCATTCCTGTATTTTACCATCCCACGCCTAAAGTGTTTATCACAGCTGTGTGTGGGTGGATAAAGGCATGTTGTTCTTCCCTGAACAGCCTCTCCCGAACAATCCTATCTGCTAGCTGAGCTGAGTACACACTAATCCCCATGCAGACGACAGAATGCATGTGCTGATAAAGCACAAAGCTGTATAATTTATTTATTTATTTATTTTTAAAACCATCTGCTGTTTATACACGGCCTGTGATTGACTTGATGGAACAGGCTGCAGCTTTGACCAGTGTGGCGTAAAAGCACCAAAATACTTTGAAAATTGTAGTAATTAACAGATATCACGTACCAAGTTTAATATTAACAAATGATTTATGCTTTTCAGTTGGTTCAAGCTGCTGGACAAGTCCGGTAAGGCCGACAAGGAAAGAGGCGAGGTTCTCCTAGACATCCAGTTCAAGAGGAACAACATGACCGCCAGCATGTACGACCTCTCCATGCCAGACAAGCCTCGCTCACGTATCGCCAAGCTCAAAGACAAGGTCCGGGGTAAGAAGAAGGATGGGCTCTCGGACTCGGCTTCCGCCATTGTCCCTGCCACGGGTAATCATGTCCTGACCGACAGCGAGGGGGAGGAACAGGAAAGCACCGACTCTCCAAAATTAAAGAAGTCGTCCAAGTTTAAAACTCTTTTCGGATCAAAGACTAATCTCCACAGAGGTGTGTCTCAGTCCATGTCCACCCTCGGTACGCTGCCTGAGAAGAACAGCTCGCTGAGCAGCAGTCGATCCTCAGGCCTCAATGAAGACAACGGGGAAGGTAAAGATAAAACAAGCGTTGTATAATTTGTCTAATTTGTTCTCCTAGTGCATGGTGTTGACTCTTTATTAGTAATATTAGATGTGAAATGAGGATTGTACATTTTGATTTCCCACACAGGCAAAAACAAGTTTAAGTTTCTGGGCCACAAGAGAAACAGTAGCACTGACAGCAAAGTCTCTCTAGGCCCTTTCTCCCTGCTGACTCGCTCCAAACAGAGTACACCTGAACAGAGCAACCTGTGCATCAACGGCAGTCACGTGTATGCCGAGGATCAGGATCCCAAACCGAATTCCGGTTCCTCCCTCAGCCTGAGTGGCTCTGGGAAGGGGTCCATAGAAGATCTACAGAAATTCCATCAACGAAACACATCTACCAGCTCCACTGACTCCTTCAAGGGCTTCAGTATTCCGAGTTACAAGCCTGACCCAGCTGAGAGGGAATTCCAGGTCCAACAGCGCCTTCAAGAGGACGAAGAGCAGAAGCACAAGAAGACAGACGGACGCCTTCAGGAGCTTTTGGATGAGCAGGAGAGAAAGAGGCAGCAAGCGCAAGCGGAAATGTTGAGAAGTATGGAGGAAGATGAGAGGAGGATGAAGCAGGAGAGAGAGAGAAAGCAGCAGGAGGAGGAGGAGCAGCAGAGAAAGAGGCGAGAAGAAGAGGCAAGGAAAGCAGAGGAGCAGAAACGCCAAGAAGAGTCCAGAGTGACCGAGAGACTTTCTTCTCTTTTCGGCCTAGGGCGAAAGAAAGAGGAGCCGACTGCTCACGCTGTCGAGAGTCCTAAACAACCAGAGGTACCATCCTCCATTAACCCTTTTGAGGAAATTTCCCTTGGCTCAGACAGCCCAAGTCCTTTCAAAGAACCACCTAAAGAGGAGCGGATCGCCTTTAGCCCAATGCCGCCCTCCAGTGGCTTTCCAACTCGTACAGCCAAGGTTTCCGCGGTCAAGCCGAGGTGAGAGGTTTTTTTTTGTTGTTGTTGTTTTTTTTAAATAATTGATTTTTGTCTTTTGTCATTTTTTGACATAATCTTTGGGGTGAGATTACGAATACACAACAATGCACATTACATAGACAGATATCTTTCCTAAATTTAGACTCAACAATGTAAAGGATATTTTTAAGTTGGGCTCATGGATGGGTAGCAAAAGGTAAGTTTAAAGGGAAACTTAATAACCCAAACTTAATAGAAGCTTGCATGCTTAGTTTGTCTGTTCCTATTAAATCGTGCTGATTCATGAACCTTTTCTTTGTGTAGCGAATAAAACCTAGCAACAACTCTGTAATGCAAACTATGTAATGCAAACGGTAGTGAAAAGTCACGTGAGCTTCGTGTGTTTCTGCGGAACTAATTTGCATATGAATATAAGGTGTGGTATTCCTCCTTTTATATGTCCGAGCACCATATTTGTTTTAATGTGTGTAAAGGAAATTGTGTACGAATTGTTGAAGTTCACTAGCTTATAGATAACTTGTTAAGCCTAGCTTACATGTAAGCAATCACAGCCGAACATACAAGCATTTTTGGAGGTAGTCGGTTGAATTTGAGGTAAATGGTCCGTGTTCACGGCCTTGGAAAGAGTTTTGGAAATGCTCAAAATTGGTGCGAATTCAGAGTGGCTCGAATACGAACGAACAGCTTCGAAAGCAGTTCGGTGCTTTTTGATTTTCTTTCGAACGGCTCGAGCGACTGATTTATTTCTTTTTTTTTAAACAAACAAAGAAAAACCCGGGAAATGATGCACAGGTTACGCATATCTGCCCTTCTGTGGCGGGAGTCATATGTGCCTCTATTTACACTCTTGTTTAAAAAGAAATAATAATCTGCATATTTCCTACGTTCAAATGCCTCTTTCCATCTCACACACATTATAAAAAAATATTATTATTTCTAAATATTAATGGCTGTTCCGGTCTCAAGCTGCTTTTCACAAAAGACAGAGGAACGCGCATCTCAGATCTGATTCATTTGCACTATGATCGGATCCTTTGGGATGTGTAAAGGGAAATAAATATAGACTATGCAGGAATCTATTGCTGTATTTTTTTTAATTTACTTTTCTTGGAATAATTAGTTCAACTTGGATTTCCCACATAATCTCTCCTCTGATATAATACTGGATTTTCATTCAGTGCGAGTCGGAAAGCTGATCTAGTCTGTTATGCTGTTCAAAATAAATAATAAATCCCCAGGTTTAATTATTAAAAACCTCTAACAGGTAATTACGCTCATTTTTTTTGGCCATTTCTTTTCTGCGCATTTTTTTCCGCCATAATTCGTAGCTATATTGCTTACACGTGAGTCAGCCCTTAGTTTAATATCTTTATACTGTTATTGCCATTATTGTGCTTTATATATATTATATAAACTGGCGGATTCACCTTTTATTCTTGCGATATTGCGCTCTCGCAAGAATGAACAAAACTTTACAAACTGAATACTGCAAACTATCAAACAGATTCAAGCAGATTGCTACTTCAAAAATGAACATAAAAACCACCTGATGATGAAAGTATACACATATTTATGTGTAACAGGAGTGTTAAAGGCTTGCCTTTCATTTCACTTTAAGCCATCTACCATTCAGTTAGCAACTTCAAGAAGTCCCATTTCATCAATATGTTTGTAATATCATTGGTCCAGTTTGCCTGCCTGAACCCTATGAAGAACCTCAACTGCTCTAAGCCTGGATTACATTAGTAGATAAAATACTAGGTGTGCCTTCTGGATTACAGAGGACCATTTATGGAAATTACACCAGGTGAACAATTGAAAGGAACCTGAATTAAAGAGGAACACGTTTTTGAATATATCCTGATCTCAGTCACTGGAGACTGAAACACAAACCCTGTTCAAACTCAGAGCATTTTTATTTTTATTTTTTTTTCCTCCATACGTTAATGCTTTAAAAACTCTGATTGATTTCGGAACATTATTCGAACATGAATAAAAGACCAAGGGTAGAATTTTCTAAGTGGTAAATACGCTTTTGACATTTTAAAAGAGAAATCAGCACTTAAAAATGATTCTTATTCAGATCTCTAGATTAATTTCTTTTTGTCTGCAAAAATTGGGCCTCAGAGTTATGATGTCATCAAGGCCGAAGTTAACATGCACAAGTATAGGATTTTGAACCATTCATGCCTTTTATTGATAGATTTGTGTTGGATTCAAAGGGCTTAGATTTAAATTATTGCCTGTTTAGTGGGAAACTATATCTGCACCAGAATTAATATATTTATGCACAAACACCTGAAATACTGAAAGAAATTCAAGGTGGCGTTCCTCCATCATAATCATGGTGGCGTAGTGGTTGGAACGTCTGCTTCACAGCAAGAGGGTCCTGGGTTCGAGTACAGGGCTTGGGGAGGGTATTTTGTTGTGGAGTTTTGGGGGTTCAAGCCCCCAGCCAAGCCAAACTGGACCCTCGAACAAGCCTTTTAACCCTCAATGGCTCAGTTGGATAAGGATGTCTGCCAGAATCTGTAAATGTAAATTGTGTTTTAGTGTGCTATACATACCATTCTGATTGATTTTCCAATTTCAGTGTCAGTTACCATGATCATTAAAATGTTATCAGTAAGAAGCAAATCTGGAGCTCTAGAAATGAGGACAAGTTCTCTTTCCTGGGTCTAAATATTATTAACTCAAAAAAACCTTGTCTGGGTTTAATGGTTAAAAGAATTCTCTGTAAATTTGTCATTCACATTGCTTACCTTCGTGCATGCTTCCACATCAGACTAAAAAATAATTGTTTATTTTTAGCCTTAGAACAGGTTTCTCTGTGTAATTATTTTCCAGTGACGTTACAAGGGCTTCTTGGCAAACTCGAGCTTAATGCTACTTGGTGTCCTGTAGATAATTAGAAGACACCAGAGTCTTCACTTCCTTCTGTCCTTTTTGATGCTTTCTAATATTCGTCGTAGAATCATTTGTTCTGAATCTCGGCTTAATAGCTCCTTGTGGTGTTTTTCTCTGAATTTTTTATTCTTTTTTTACTACTATACACTTTGTACTAATTTCCAAATTGGTAATTTTGTTGCCTTGGCTGTTAGCGAACCCCCCACCAAAACCTGGTCCTGAGAACAATGTAATGGATTGTTTTTTTTTTTTTTTCCTCTTGCTTGAATGAAGTGTTGGACCATTTGGGTAAAAATGATCTGATTGGTCAGTTGCAAAAGAATGTGGTCTGGCATGTCAGCTGAGGTGCTTAGGTATGGAGTAGAACAGGTTGTGAGCGGGTAGTGTGATGTGTGATCACAGGCTGAATCTAACTCGTTGTGACTGAGGAGAAAGTTGTACCTGGTTTTTGTCTTAGAGTTGGCTTCTCAGCTCTAATGGTATAAGGATGTATTTAAATTAATTTTTCTCTAATTGGTGAGTAATTGTTGCTGTTCTGGTGAATTTCGGCCATTATTATGAACGATTCTGCTGGAAATATATAGAAATTGTTGTGTGTATATTCTTGTATTTATTCTTTTGATGGTCCACGATTGGACCAGTAAATTAATTAAATATGATTTTAAAACTCCAGGACCTATTTAATAGCTATCAAGATTGAGGTCCGTGGAGACAGTGTGTTCGAATAATCAGCACAGATATTCTGATGTATTCTGATGTATCTGAACTCTTTGTATGCATTACTCTGAAGTTTTAGATTGAAATGTTACAGTACTTTTCTTGTGTGCAGTGTTTAATATCTGGCTTCTGAATCAATCACAAGCTTTGAATTAGATGAAGACGGCCTCATGAGGCTACAGATTAGTGTGCGACCCATATCGCATGGTAGTATTACAGGAGATTGCACCATATATATTGATTAGAATTTTGAGTTCAGTTTGTTTAGTAGGAAAGGTTTGACCTAGGAAGGATGTTGAAGGTTCACTAGAGACCAGGGACTGATTTTCTTTTTTGTTGTTGTTGTTGCATGTCCTTGCTCCTTGGCAGATTGGCTGTCAGTCAGGAGACTGAAAAAGATAATACAGATTCCTTTGCCTTCCCTGTCTCGTCAGACATCCAGAACTCTGTTTCTGCTTCTACTTTTTTCCCTGAAGCTTCACCTTCTAGTGATCCTTTTGAGGCTTTTGATATGTTTTCTAACCTCCACTCCTCTATGGCGCCTCCTAAACCCCAAAGAATCTTTTCAGACTCACCAAGAGGCAACATGGAGACCATTTCGGAAGAAAACCCCAGAGCCTTACAGACACCCAGCCATCCTGGGGATCCACTCAGAAATGAAAAACACCATCCAGAAAATGGAGTACAGCTTAACCCACCAACCTCCGATAAGAGTCAGAGATATTTGATACCACCTCCTGACTATGATGCTCTTTTTCCCAAGAAAAGGCACGGTGTAATGTCTGACACCCGTTGGGAAAACGTCATCGCTGAAGTCAGCCAGAGGAAGATGAATTTTCCGAACGATGAAAAGGAAATGAGTGTAGATGGTCCTGATGAGCCCGTCTCAAATAAACCTTTCATTTTACAGGAAAGGAACATCTCAAGCTCTAAACAGGGTTTCGTGGATAATCAGGTGGTGTCCTCCACCTCCAGAAAGGCAATGGAGCCTAAGCAGCCTCTCGTTCCACCCAAACCAGCTAAGATAGCCTCAGAAATGCAACTTGAGGGTCATTCTAAACAAGGCTCTACACGTGAACAGTTATATTCTGTACATGGTGCTTGGGATTTGGATAGACCCAAACCAGTCCAGGATCAGCGAGACCCTTGGATGAACCCCGTTCCTGACCTAGGACTTGGTCAGATCTCAGACTTTAAAATGGAAAAACCAACACCAACAGCCAGGAGTATTAAAACGCCAACATCAGTAGCAGACAAAAATGACGATGATGATAAAACAGGGTTTCCTCAAGCCAAACCAAGGCAAGGAGCCCTGAGTAATGAACCCGTCAGACAGGTTGAACCACAGCAAAGTATGCTCGCTTTTACGTCCTCAACAAGTTCTCCAGTGGAAAGAAAAAAGGAAAGTTCAAAGTCAAGTAAGAGTTTGTGGGCGCGGATAGGCTTTGACGAATCAAAGCCTACTGCTGGTAATACAGCTGATAAAACAGTCAACATACCAAAAGAACAGCCGTCTGCAAACATCACAAGTGCCCTTGAGAAACAAATGACTGAAACTGACCCTTTCCCAAGTGATGCACTCGTCTCTAAAGATCCTTGGGCTTTCCCACAACAGACCATGGATGAGGACGCCTTTTTCTCCGGTGGTCTGAAGAAAGCCAAGAAGCCTGAAGATCAGGGATTCGCAGATGACTTTGATACCATCTTGGGGTCTGTTGGATCTAAAAATAAAATGGACCCATTCTTTGAACCCCGAAATGGTGCAGATATTTTCTCAAAAAATGAAACAAATTTTAAAAAATCTCAGAACTCAAGCCCTTCTTTCAGAAAAGTATATTCACAAAAGAAAAAACTAGCGCCTCAGCCCCCTAAGAAGCCTGAAACCGGGAAAGATAGTGTGGATGGATCATTCCTTCAAGAGTCTGACAATGAATTAATCGTTATTAGTCTTGCTGAACCAAACAGCAGCGAAAGTACAACCGGCAGATCCCAAACACACTTGGATCCATTTACTCCGGAACCCCTTTCTGGAAGTGTCAATGGGGGCAAAAGCACACGCTGTGCCCGGGTATCTCCCTCTGAGGTTCAGAGCAGTGGAGGTGGTGGGGTATTGACCTCTCGCAGGTGAGAATAACCTTCTACTAATCCTATGAGTCCCCTTGGCCATGTTATTTCCAAGATGCCTCTCTGTCTTTCTATACATTTCTGTTTTGTTATGGCTATGATGCTCAAGCTGAGATTTTTAAGGTTGATTGATTGCAATTTGTCCAGCAAGAAGCAACAGGCTTTTCCCAACAATTTGAGACTAAAGAATGGTTTCTCAGACGAACATTAAGCCTGAATATGCTTTCATTCCAGGACCAGTCTTACTGTGCCCAAGAAATGACCTGATCTCATTGTTCTCAAGGTTTTTGGGTTGTCTGCTATTCAAAATTTGCTGAATCTTTTGTGAATATAAGCTTCAGACGAATCCCTGCCTGTATAATATAAACTATTTAATAAGCCTATAATTTGAATAAGCTCTCCATTTTGAATCTCTAGGTGACATTTGGTGTGCTTTAAAGTTCCATGTTAGTTTTGTTGGGAGAACTAACTCAATAAGAACTTTCTTGTGTTTTGTTTTTTGTTTGTTTGGGTTTTTTTTTATATTTTTTTGCTCTTTCTCAGATTACTTTGCTAGGCTGCACCTTCTATTGAATTGTAATTCGTTTCTGATTTATTTTGTTCCGTTTTTGTTTTTACTAAGCTTCCTGTCAAAATGTATTGATGTGTGTATATTATATTATAGTACATGTGTATTATACGTATGTATGTTGGGAATTATGGTACATTTTCTTCACTAAAGTCCACGTGTTTTTCCTTAGACCACACCCAGTGAAACCTATGAATCCCAGTGAAAACCAGTCTTCTGGCAATACTTCCATGGGAAAAGATTTGAAGACTGTAACCATCAAAGAAGTGGCTGAAAGAGGAAAGGTGTGTTAATTCTTTACAAAAATGTAACAATACTAAGAAATTAGATAAAGAAATTTGGCCAGTTGTGGCTCTGTGGTTGAGGCTTTGGGTTACTGATTAAAATGTCAGGGGTTCAAGCCATCAGTACTAGCAAACTACCGCTGTTGCAGTCTTGAGCAAGGCCCTTAACCTTTACATGCTCAGTTGTATAATCAAGATAAAATCTAAATGGCTCTGGATAAGAGCATCTTTGTGGCAATATCAGGGCCTTGTTTACATTTACAGCATTTAGCAGACGCTCTCTCCAGAGCGACGTACAGAAGTGCTTTAAAGTCATTATCAGGGAATATATTCTTATACTGGTTTGTCAGGACACGGACCATCAGTCAAGAACTAAGTGGATAGGCGTTGTGTGCAGGTATTTATTTTGTGTGTGTGTGTGTGTGTGTAAAAAAAAAAATTCGTGCTAGACTAAGTGCCATTGTTCTTTATATGCCTGCTTATTAAAATAGATTTGTGGTTGATCTGTTAAGTGTGCCAAT
>JBCNYG010000012.1:8624060-8634759 GCA_039654305.1 Porochilus rendahli | reverse complement strand
CTGTGTCCTGACGAACCAGTATAAGAATATACTCACTGATAATGACTTTAATGTCACTCTGGATAAGAGTGTCTGCTAAATGCTGTAAATGTAAATGATGTAAATGTATTGTGGCCTAGTTAGTGCCCAGATATTAAAATTTAAACGTTAAATATGGCAGAACATACAAGAAAATCCTTCAGCATCCTGTAACTGAAGAAATTTTGTATCGTATAATCACCAAAAATCTCAGCAAGCCAATCGAGGGCCAAATCATCACTGAACATCTATTTTAAAAGGGCAACCATGAAACCTGCATGGCAAAATAATTCGTTTAGCCATGTGTCCTCTTTTCCTTAACGCATAACAGCGACAAGCTAGCATGCAATCTTTCTTGAGTCATGAAGACTAGCTGTTTACTTGAAATAGGTTGCTGCCACTTAGAGAATGGATGGCTTCTCCTCCTCAGCTGCTGCCTTGAACTGCCTTGCCAACATCCGCAGTTCTTTTTGTAGGCAGTGAATCTTATCTGCTCTGTGGTTTTTCTGTTTAGATGTTAATGATGGTTTTCGTTTGGCTTCTGGTTGTAAATCCCATTTCTTTGAGGTGGTTTCTCACAGTTCGGTCACAGACATTGACTCCACTTTCTGCCCATTTGTTCCTTTGTTGTTTTGTTGTACATTGCGTTTTCAAGGCATATTGCTTTAAGTTTTCTATGAGCACTCTTTTTTTAACTGCAGACTAATTAGCAGATGTAATAAGATACAGGTGTTTGTTTTACAACTGCAAAGTACCTGGTGAATCCACAATATTTTCCTCCTCAGTTGCAATTAACTACAATTTTCTTTTTTTTTTTACTGTTGGAGGTTGGAATGTTAAACGAAAAGAGTTGTGTGGCAGTATTATTTATTCTTTTCTACACAATTTAACAACTGAATGTACATCTTCCAAGCGTGGTGATTCCATACTTGTTGCCAGGGGTTTTGTGTGCATATATATATATATTTAACACTGTTATTATAGAAGAGTTCCCACAGGCATTCCAATAAAAATGTCACAAAAATTTCCTTCAGTGTTAAGAACATGGCAGTAAATAATGCAAACGAATAAATTAGGTTGTGTAATGCTTACTTATGATGGCTGTGTAGTAGTGAAATGCCTTCGGGTTAAGTTTAACAAAACGGACGTGTCTGCTTGCTGCGGAGCTCGGCTCTGATTTGATTAGGTTGTACTTGATATTGAATAATGATATATTCATAAGGATGTTAACCTACACACACACACACTACTGACATTTCATTTAATTTCATAATGCTTCTTCTACATTTTGTGGTTAGGCATGATTTCTTCAACTCCTGGATGCGAGCTGCCACCTTTTTATACCTAAATCGTACTTCAAGCATGTTGATAAATCGTGGAGTTCCATGCTTTTTTGAATCGCCGAGATCGCTGCCTGTGTAAACCGAGGGTTAAAGAAACAACGGATCTGGGTTTACACTGGGGCCATGGGGCCGCGTTTTGAGAGAACTGTGATGAGCATTGGGGGTCGTGGTGTAGAATTGTAATGGTCTTGAAGGAACTTGGTGGATCATAATGATCTTGACTGAATTTTTGAATTAAAATATTTTAAACAATTATTACAGCTTGACAACCCCCCCCCCCCCCCAACCCCCATGGTTTGCAAATTAAATGCTAGTGAATGATAGTTGGGACTGAATTGTATAAACTGAAATATTATATTCATATATTCTCTATATTATACCAAGAAATTGCTGAAGTTATCTCTGCCACGGAGCTTATGTTTCACCCTTGGTTTGTTTGTGTTTTGATAGCAGGATTACACAAAAAGGTATGCACAGATTTTCATGAGAAATTTCTTTGAACAAGGAAAACTTTAAGGAACACTTTAAATTTTATTCATTCATTCTCAGACAGCTCGCCAGGCCATCGCAGGGCAGAAACACACTGACGGCAATGCAGCCTACTCTTTACGAAAGTCAGCAATGGTTCTTTTACACACTTCTCACCACAGATGAGACTTTGAAGATGATCAAATTGAAAATCTAGGATTTTTTAATGACCTCTTTATCATTGTGAGATTTGATATGGGGAAGAGTTGGGCTTGGTGGAGGTTTGTGCTGTCTGAGTGCTCTTGTTTTATATTTACCAAAGACTCATTGTGAAGTTTTGTGAAAGATGATGTTGCAGTGTCAGAACTTCATAACAGTCAGTTTTTCAAGCTGTCCACCATGGGGAAGGCATTACACTGAAAGGTTTTGCTTATGCGTCTTCATAACTTAAAGATTAAGTAAAAAGAGAGGCTGGTAAAAGAACAGATGTTTACAGCTGTTATAATGTAAGTGATTACTTACTTGGAAATAAGTTTGTTTTGCATAACATTTTAAAATGACATGTTTAACCAAATAAACTATGATTTACTAACATAGAAGAATAGCAACTATTTTTATTAGATATGACCATCTGTGCTCTGTGAGTTCAGGGAAGAATGAAGTCAAAGCTGAGTGATCAGAGTCAGATGAAGAGATTCTGCCACGTAGTCAAAATTGCTGCTGTTGATGGCACTCACGTTGAAGCAGCCCCCCGGGAGCAGATACACATGCCTCTGCCTCACCAGAAAGTCCATCTGCTGAGCTAATAGACAAAAATAATTAAATGCTTAGAAACAAGCAACCACTCACTGACCTCCTATTCAACCTTCCTCTTCTTCTTTTTATAATAATCACTTACGACTGGATGAATCACCGCCGTTCAGAAATTTGGGTGAAATTACATTCCCCCTTTTACAGGCATTAGTGGAGCATACAAACCAATACAGAATGAGAGGGCAAAAATGAAATTGATGATTTTTCACCTTACACACTGATGTCAGATGGACACCATTTCCCAGCACATAGACATCCTTCCTGCATTTGCATTCATGCTCATTCATTAGTGACGGATCAAGACAGAGATTGTGGGGAAATGACATTTCAGATGGTGAAGCGTCTTTAAACATAACATTTCTCAACACAGCCTCTCATTAGATGGCAAAAGTTTTGAAAAGCACAACCGTCTCTAGACAGCCACCATCTGAAAAGAGAACAGGCTGCAAAAAAAATCTATTACATTTCAAAGCAATTTGCAAATGTGATTGAGGCTTCGTTATTTTCCCAGTGCTAGTGCACTGCCAGATTTACTGTAAATTAATCACCCGGAGATGAAAAGATACAGAATTGAAGAAAATAGACCTCTTAAGAGTTTTTTTAAATGTCATGAACTACTCACAATTCTTAGTTAGATATCTGACTGCTTTATTGTTTAGTCATCCTCAATAAGGAATTTCTTCTGTACTTGCACAGCATTCGAATTGTCAAAGCGGACATGACTCATTTAGCTGAATTTTTTCCTGCAATATCCATCAACCAAGTGGCACAGTGTTTTAGTTGTTAGCATGTCCGCCTCACAGCAAGAAGGTCCTGGGTTCAAGCATTTCTGTGTTCTGAGTTTGTGTGGGTTTCCTCCTGATACTCCAGTTTTCTCCCACAGTGTGTGTGTGTGTGTGTGTGTGTGTGTGTGTTGGCCCCGTGATAGTCTGGTGAGCTGTTTAGGCGGTACCTTGCCTTCACCCAGTGTCGGCTGAGATTTCCTTTGCGAAAACATTTCATCTTCCACTTGCTTAATTGTTCACATTAACAGAAATTTTGACCAGGGTGCCAAACTTTTGCATGCTTGGATCTATTCCAAGGAAATGAATTCAGAAGGAAAAATGTTATTCTACATTTTGAATTCCTGATTGGTTTAAAATTTAAAAACGTTAATTTAAGGCTTAAAGGGTACCTGTGGTGAATTTATGTTACCAGCTATTTGAAACTGATTTTTAAAAAGGATGAGAATCAGCACCTCCAAAGAACGGTCAACCCAGAACATGCTGGAGGGACTATGTCTCTCGGCTGGTCTGGGAACGCCTCGGTATCCCCCGGATGAGCTGGAGAAAGTGGCTGGGGAGAGGAATGTCTGAACTTCTGCTTAGGCCGCTGCCTCTAATACCTGACCCCGGATCAAGCGGAAGAAGATGAAGATAAAGCTTTTTTAAAACGTTCATGTATAACATCAGCAGTTCCTTTTAGCAACATAGGTCCATGCCTGTTTTCAAAGTGCGGACGAGTGTCCCGACCCTAGGTGTGTACAGAGACACTTCTTCCTGCTTCTAAACCAACTGATGACAGGAAAGCTCAGTTGGCAAAACTTTATCTGCATAAGCCATTTTGGGCCTATGCACATCTGCCAGCATTCTCATCCTCAGAGTCATTAGAATGTAACGTCTCACTCTCCCCGCAAGAGATGCCAACCCCGCCCAACATGTTGACATCACTTCCAGGTAAAAGTGACTGCTAAGCTGCTAACCCCCACATGACCAATACTGGTACTCTTCAAGGGTGCCGAAAAAATATTCATTTCATTAATACGTCATGATTCAGGCACTGACGATTCAGCTTTGATGCCGTGATACAACGTTATCAGCTGGCTAGTATTGACACCCAATTAGTTCTGAAATTCAAAATCATTTCCGCTGGTTCCGCTTGTTCCGGGGTCGGGTCACGGGTAGCTCCTTCACTAATGAACGTGTGATTGAAGTCACGTAGCTTTTATAACCGATAGAATATACTTACTCTATTTAAGTAATTCATTAATGCACACATCACTCACCAGAGAGTCCAATACAACAGTGGAGTCCTCTCGAATTAATCAAGTGCTCCCACGTGCCCGGGCTCCCTAAGAGCATCAGCTTCTCACGGAGACGCTCCTTGATTAGCATGCATCTCTTCACTGTGGCGTTTAACCCTTCCTGCCTGACAGAAAAGTTATTTGGAGCAGTTACTCAATAATGTAGAAACTCTTTTCACATGAAAATTGATGAGGGCTCTGTTAAAGGTTAGACTTATTCAGTGTGTTCAGCTTTTCAATCTGAAGTGGTTTAAGTTTACATGGTAAAGGTTGCTGTATTTTTCATGAGTAGAAGTATCTGAGATTTATTTTTAGTTTAAATGCCAGCACTTGCCTTTAAAGGGGGACCTGTGGTGGATTAGTGTTACTAGCAATTAAAAATGATCACGTTTAACATCAGCGGTTCCTTCCGGCAACGTCTACTCTAGGCATGCTCAGAGACATGTTGCCTTTCTGATTGGCTGTTACAGCCTGGTAGTGACACAAACTCGTTGGATTGGCTGGGCTACATCACTGACCCGTGCCTCATAACACATTATCGGCCAATGCTGACAACAGGTACGCCGAGTTGGCAAAACGTTAGCTGCAGAAGCCATTTTGGATTAACTGTCATGCTCATCTCCGACAGCATTCTCATCCTCAGATTCACTAGTATGTAACGTCTCACTGTCTCTATAAGAGACTTTAACCATGCCGAACATGATGATGTCACTTCTGGGGAAAACTGCAAACCCCTGCAGTACAGCTCACAGCTAGTAATCCACAGGATAACAATCAAGTTTTGTGCTTTTTATGGTCATTAATGTTAAAATAAGGGGCAATTTGGAACAGCTAATTAGCCTAATATGCATTTTGTTGGACTGTGGAAAGAAAGCAGAGTACCTGGAGGAAAGCCACTCAAAGAAGCATGCAGACTGCACACAGAAACTCCCCTGCCCATGACTCAAACCCGGGACCTTCTTGTTGTCAGACAGACGCTTATTCTTGATGTTTCCAATCAGTTATATTTTACCCCAGCATAGTATACTATGTATCATATAGGAAATGTAGTTTTTCTCAAAGCTGGTGAAAGGGATATATCTTGTTTTTGCATTTTTAAACACCGAACAGAATTTTGTTCCACTTACTTTTAAAGATTTTTTTTATTATTCCACTCATGCATTCTCCCTTCTTTGCTGATACTTTTCTTCCTATGTCATGGGGCCATATTTAAAGTATAAGAGCCAAGTTTAACAAATGAATGTCTCTTATTTTTAAAGTGTAATTGACATTACACAGGACATACCATTCCACCATATGCGCAGGATTGCTGAGCACTGTTGTCACCACTCTGGCACCTTGCACTGGCGGGTGGGACCAGAGAGTTTGGACGATCTTCTCTGCCTGGGTTTGTACAGCTAGCAGGGTGGCGTTCTCCTTTAGAACACACAGGAGGTGAGCCACTCTCTCTCCTGAAAATGAAGGATAGAATTAAAAGATTTCTCTGAATGATTAATTAAAGAATCGCACAAAATGGCAGTCTGTTGCGTTTTAGGGGCTTGGGCGTTTCCATGTGGAGTCTGCACGTTCTCCCCATGTTTGCGTGGATTTTTACTGGGTACTCCGGTTTCCTTCCACAGTCCAAAGATATGTACGTTAGGGTAATTGGCTTTCCCCTAGGTGTGAGTGTGAATGATTATGTGTGTTGCCCTGCATTGGTCTGGGTCTGGAGAGCTGTTCAGGGTGTCCCCCAGCCTCCACATGATCCAAGTAGGATTAAACAGCTCAGTGTGACTTTGGACTGTGGACTTAGGAAACTGGAAAATGCGTAGAAGACCAGTACATTCATGGTACAAAGCATTCAAACCTCACAAAGAAAAGCTCTCGCCGACCATGGGACTCAAATCCAGAACCTTCTTGCTGTGAGGTGACCGTGCTCTACCCCACCATAGTGTCACGCATCTCTGAATGCAGCCATTTTAAACAGTCTTGTATTACTTTTACTTGGTTTTCTTATTACGTGTGGTTGTCTCCATGTGTCTAAAGGAAGCATATCACTGCTGATCAACGTGTCATTCATTCATTCATTCATTCATTCATTCATTCATTCATTCATTCAATCATTGTTGATGTGCTTTAATTCTCCATCTGCTTTTACCATACAGGCTGAAGCTGTGGGAGAAAGACTGAGCACACAGTAGTTCCATCCCTAAAGATACACAATATCTCAGAGGCCAAGAGTCCTGATCGATGTTCCTGCCGCACAAACCCTGAGCTGGCAGCAAGAAGAAGGGCAGAAGTTGACGTTTCTGGGAGAGGAGAAAGAGAGAGGCATAGAACAAAGACGTACCTGATAAATTATTACATATCGAAGGCTAGCTTCCTGCAACAGTGCATTTTCAGTTTGCAGACTTTTGTAAAAATCCCTCTTAAAATAGCTCCGTCATTCATTCATTCATTTTATGAACCGCTTAATTCTAATTAGGGTCGCGGGGAGGCTGGCACCCATCTCAGCCGACTCTGGGCGAGGGCAGAGTACACCCTGGACAGCTTGCCAGGCCATCACAGGGCTATAATAACTGATATTAACAGTAATTATGTTTTTTATTATGGTATTATGGTATATTAGACTATTCTGGTAATGACTGAACTGGGTTGAGTTTAGGAGTTTAGGTTTGTCTGTTTTTGTTTCTGTTTAAGAAATATAAGTTTTCTTATTGGGCAAAATTGTCATTATTAATACGCACTAATTTTCTATATACATATGAGACTTAAAGAAATATTTTCATGATATTACTTAACATAAATTGAATAAAGTAATAATAATTATTAAAGATGAGATCATATAAACATGGAATACACGACAATGTTGTGTTTTTATTACTAAGCAGAAGTGAAACGGTACTATACCAGCAGGATTTCAATCACGCATATCCATTCGTCCTGTGAGAGCTCGGCTCCAGTCGGATTGTGTCCTGAGGCGGACATGACCACCACACTTTTTTCTGGAGCTTTCTCCAGGTCCTCCATCATTTCTGTGACACACACTTTGCGACTCCTGCCGTCCCAGTAGCGGTAATGTTTTATCATCCCAAAACCTGCTGCCTCGAAGATATCATGTAATGACTCTGTAAACAAATTACCAAAACTTTATTTTATTTTTTTTTTACAATTTTTATAAAAACAAACATTTGTATGGGTTAGAAACGCCTCAAAACGCCATCTACTTATTAAAAATATCCTGAGCTTCAAAAGATGTAGCGTCAATTTTTTTTAACCTAAAGCCTTAACCACTGATCTACTGACCCTTCTTTTTTTAATGTATGTTAATGACCTCTTATCAGAGGCAGGTGGCCCACCTCTGCCAGCCCCTTTCCTTGAATAGCACTCTGTAAAAGGGTACTGTAAAAAGGTGCAGCCCACCCCAAATCCATTTCCCAGATTTGAAGTATTTTTATTTTTAATTATTCAGTGGGTGGAGTAAAAGGTGCCCACTGACTAGTGAATAGCTGATGTGTTTAGTCTTCTGTTATCAGTTCTTGTTTTTTGTCAGTTTTTGATGAATAGAAAAGTTTCCCAATCAAACCACCACAGTGCACAGGCTTAATATCTCTTATTTGCATAATATAACATAATACTTTTAAATGGACTTGTTTGGGTTCTGCGTCTGTTTACAAAAACAATAACAAGGAGGAACGATCCTGCTTGTGCCAGATAGCTTGGCAGTGCAACATTGATTTGTAGAAAGTGGGAAAGTCTGAGATCAAGTGTAACAAAAAATTAAAAAAGACAAGATTTAAAGAGAAATTAAAAAGATGGCTATGTTGACTAATATCATGGTGCCTGGTGCAGGGGTTTCATTTGTTTAAAGGCACATTAAACAAATTAAAGGCCATCTCATTTGGGCAATTCTTTGGCGACTGCACGTGATTTTTTGAGTTGGCGACTGTCTCAGACCAACCACGACAGTGTATGTGAAGTCCTAAATGACTCAAATAAAATAATGCTCAGATGAAAATCTCTGATGGTCGGCAACTAAATCTGAGACTTTTTGTAACTAAGTCGCCAACTATCTTCGACTATCCATGATCGACCACAACGGTCTCAGACTGTCTGCAATGTAATTGCGGGTAGTTGGTGACAGTCACTGATCAGATTATCATGTGTTATCATGCAACATTTGAAAAGAGGGTTAAAAAAACAGGACGATTGTCCACAAGGGGTGGAATCCTCGTTGGCAGTCAGCGATATGGCCCATAATATTGGTCGCAGACCCCTCATGCTCGCTCCCAACCTAAAAATTGATCAAATCGAGGGTGTTGTCACCCAGATGAGATCGGGGCTTTAAGTTGCTGCCACCTACATAATGTCTGAGATTATGCCTATGAAGTAGTGCGACAGTATCAAAAGATGAAGATCCTCTTCTTTTGTACAAGGTAGGCTACCCTTCATATAAGGTAACGTTGCGTACATAAGTAACTCTCGGTAATTTCACTTTTTTACTGATCACAGTGAGGTTTATGGTGGTAGATTTACAACTGGTGACCACTTTGTCTTTAGACTCAAAAGTATCATTCTTATACCAATGCTAGTATCAAACACACCATCACATGGAGAAGACAGGAGAACTTGGCCTTCCCAGGAAGAGCTGATGCAGTAGCAACACTTGAGTAACTCGGCCCCCAGACGCACAGCTCCGGAGCTGCCAACCGTCTGCACGCCTAAGACCTGTAAGATATTGAAGCAAAACAAAACAAACAGGTACTTATTCAATTAAACAGTGTCTACACTGTAAACTGAGGACATAACTGTCCAGGTCATTACATTCGCTTCGGTGTTGATTTCTTAGAAAGTAATGTCATTGGGATTGCTTTTTAATCCCTCCATGAGACATGTTTTCGCGTTGTCAGTCTGTCCTGACCATTTTTGTGAACGTGATATCTCAAGAAGTCAGAGTGAACTTTGCAGAAAAGAAAAGAGTAAAAAAGAATGAACTGATTACATTTTGGAGGTCAAAGGTCAAGGTCACTGCAGTATATTTAGCGCTTTGTATACCACATGAAGACTCATTCTTATAATTATTATTTTTTTATTTCTCTGAGAGATAATATTGGACAATATATAAGTAATGCAGTGAAGTTTTTTTTTGAGTATGGCTAAAAAGAAGCAGTTCCATCTGTCTGTGGGATCTCACTTTGCACATTCCTCCTGCAGTGCAATTTCTTTCCTATCTGGCAGAAAATCTTCATATTATTCACAAGGCTGGAATGGCTTGCCTTAATCAGCTCGCAAAGAAAAATGAAAGCCAGACTTTTGTACCTAGAAGTCTATGGTATTTTTTCTCCTTCTTTAATGACTACTCTGCCACTCTGTTTTTTTTCTGCTTGTATCATGAAGCACAATGTTTAAAGCTGCAGCAATCAGAGAGTGCACCATCTCGTAGCATAGAACTTAATAATCTTCAAATGACTGTATTCATCAAATATTCTAGCAAAAGGCACTGGTGGTTTAACTGGAGCACTCATAAGTACGTGACTGGGTTAAAACAAAAAATTCCTGCGTTGATATAACACCTCAGAGAGCGTACTTTGAACAGTGACCTTTTTGGTTCAGAATTTAAAGGTGACACTCGATTTGAATGCGTCTTAATGAGATGCAAAGGATCATGGATCATGGATCATGGAAAAGCACAGAGTTGCTAAATGTTCAATCTTTCAGACTGGCAGGGATGAAAAAAAAATAAACCTTTCGAATTACATCATGGCCGTTATAAATGTAGAATGGATTCCCAAGTGCAAAGCCAAAGTTAAAGGGACTGTGTCATGGCTGTTTGAAGAAAGTAGCCTTAAAATTAATGGTGTTATTGAACAAAGCCTAGCAATTCATATGAGTGCATTTTTAGTTTATGAAGGATAACAGCGGTGAATTTGGTTCATACAATTAGTGTGTGTGTGTGTGTGTGTGTGTGTGTGTGTGTGTGTGTGTGTGTGTGTGTGTGTGTGTGTGTGTGTGTGTG
>JBCNYG010000012.1:8419997-8432380 GCA_039654305.1 Porochilus rendahli | reverse complement strand
TATATATATATATATATATATATATATATACATATATATATATATATATATATATATATAAACACTTGCTTAAGTCTGCAAATACTGGGCCTCAATATGATTTATTGATTAAATTAAGTAATTGTACAAATGAATGACCTTAATATTGATTTATTACCATTCAGAAAAAAAGTCAAATATTGTTATGAATATGTAACCTTTTTTATATAAATGGCAGCTATTTTGAAAATGGTGGCCATTTTTATGTTAAAAAAAAAACAATGAATCTGGATCAAATTACCTTGAAATCCATGCATAACTTGATCCTCTCTATCAATATTTCAAGAAAAAATGGTATGTTGTACATACTTTGATATATTTTGGCTGCTATTTTGTTTTGTGGTAATTTTTTTTTTGTTTTTGTTTTGTGAGCCAACCTCAATATTTTTCAAATTGGATATCTGGCCAAACAAAACCCACTGAGAAAAAAAAAACTTATGGCACTAAAACAATGTTAGGCCTATCGGATGCTGGGCTATTTTGTTTGATTGGTGAAAGACTGCTTCATTTAAAAACATATGCCTCCCTAAAAGCAGTCCTTTATAATAAGTAAAATATTCATTAAACATAAACATAAAACATAGAAAGAGCCCCTATCTGTACTTGTAACAATTCCTTGTTGGGATATTCATATTTTTAGCCCCTACCATGCCTCCCTTTTTATCACATCAACATTAAGTGAACCATACAGCAGCATGTCTGGATCCTAAGATCTATTGGCTTACCATTCTAACAGAATTAGCTATATTCAGTGTAGCAAGTGTTAACAGATTTGTAGCACAGCTCAGAACAGGTGGTGATGCTATCTTACCCGCTTACCAACACCAAGCTGTTAAAAGCTACATAAATCTCACCTAATTTCACTTCATACATGGATTTCAGATCAGGGCTCTGATAAGGTCAGACACTAAGCCATGAACCTTTTTAACTTTGTAATTATAGTGTAATTAATGTGGAACGGTACTCTCTGATGTAGCAACATTACAACTGCAAGATATTTCTTTATGATTTTCACATGATAAATATGTAGATGGCATGGATTAGGAAAGAATGATTCAACGTACAGTACAGTATAACGACTAGTTAGACAAGTAAATTCTCACTCAGTTACTAATTTGCCGAACCACTTAATCCTACTAGGGTCATGGGGGGGCTGATGCCTATCTCAGCCGACACTGGGCGAAGGCAGGGTAAACCCTGACCAGCTTGCCTGACCATCGCAGGGCAAACACACACAACCATTCACACTCACCGTGAGACGGATGTGCTAGCCCGAGACCCGCATATGAGCGATTAAAACCAGCACCTATATAGCGCCTATTGCATGGCAGAAGTACCTTGGATTCTGAGTGCCCCTCTCGTTACATTTTGTATGGGAACAAATGCGGAAGATAGTGAGACGCACCGATTTGCATTCTGCAAGAAATTGTGTCCACAGTCCACGAGTGCGCATTCGGTCCTAGTAAGACATTACCTTTGGCATGAGCTACATATTGTTCATGTCATTATTACTAGACATTTGAGAGCTTACGGAAATTGTTCTAAAGTAATATAATGAAAGTCATTACATTTACATAGACAGGAACTTCCCAATGGGTAGAACACCGTGATCTAATTACATCATTAAAAGTTCAACTTCATCTTCAACTTAGACAGAGCATGCGTGCGTCCGAAGACTCGGAAAAGGAAAGTTTTTAAATTCGAATTTCTCGACTAATGACATAGTAAATAATGTCATGACAGTTGTAATGTTATTAGTAGAATTAGCGTAAACACGGTTCTGATATTATGTATGCCAGTTGGTGCCACACGTAAGGTCAGTGAACGCGTGTTTTCGCGCCAGCAGTCATTTCTCATGCTAGTTCAATTATGCTGTCATTAGCGTTGGACACTCACTGAAACATTTTATATAAACCTCTAAACAGTCTGGTATTTACTTATTTTACTGTACAGTGCAGCTTTTTATAAGTATAATAACTACAAAATGTTACTAAATTACACTATTATTAAATAGGGTTATACTATATACTAATTATATTTTGCCATTTCCTTTATTTTATGCTCTAAATCATTCCTTTGCGTGTGCTCACTGGTGAAAGAACCAGGCAGTTCTTTTTCATGGACATAGTGCTTATACAGGAAGCCCACAAGCTGTGTTAAATCCTAACTTTGTGTGAGAAGCACCATTATGTAATCATGTGTGGGTGTAAATATAATGACTGGTCTTCATGTTTTACCTACTGCTTTGGGACTTTACCAATGAACGCTAAAAAAAAAAAAAAAAAAGGGAAAAAAGAGACAACAGATGCATTTGTAATGGGTTTTAAGCGTGTAGCTGCCCAAATGAAGCAAATAATCCGTTCTGGCAGGAGACTTAGCAAGATTTTGTTTGCTGCAGGGACCAGTAAAACTGTTTTCTTTACAGACCAGTGGTTCATGGTTGTATTCTTGTTGATAATTGTCATATAATGATAATGACAAAATTAACCTTAGTTGTTTGCCATGGCAACAGAATAATATGAACAGTACTTGGTTGTAGGCCAGCAGCACTGTAGAGCTGGAATTAAGCTAATCCAATAAGTACCATCCAATAACTTGGGGGAAGGCGGGTGGGGGGGAATTATGGGCAACCCATTAAAGATGAAACTTCACCATCTTGTTTTGGGAAAACCGTTTTCTTTCCAGTTGCACGCACATTTAAAGTCATGAAGTAAAATACTCTCTTTAATACATGAAATGTCGAATATGGAAAAGGCAACTGTTTCCCATATGGAAGAGCTTATTACTTATTCTTAGAAATGTGCTGAAACTTGGCCTTGGTTTATTTAAATGAGGGAAAGCTGTCCAGATGCGCTAGGCAATCCAGGCAATCCTTTCTCGTGTGGGAGAAAGCAAAGGAGCGCTCAGGTGGTTACATGCATGATTGAGCCAATGCTGGCTTAACAAAGCTATATAAAGGAATCAGAAAAAGAGACGGAGGTAAAGAGAGAAGCCTGCCATCAGTTTTCTGCTTTACTTACTGTATTTCTGTCTGGTGTGCTGTTCAGAAGTCATTTTCTGAGTGTAGTAAATATGCGCTATATGAGCACAACAAGCTACTCACTGCATCTCACTGGCACAAGGGAGGCTGCCATGCTACCATATCAGATGTTTTTGGGTTTTTTTCAGGGTTTTTTAAACACACTTCCATCTTTAGTGGAAAAACAGGGTTTTACATGTAATACGTGTAACCAAAGTTATGAGCAGGATGAACTAAACACAAAAACACACGTAATAGTGGTTTAGCCCAGGAGCAACCCCTTCCCTCCCTGTTGGAATCACATACACGCACACACACGCACATGCACAAAAATCATCAAATATAAGGAACACACACCGTCATTAATCCAGAGACAAATCCATCACAAACACTCAGGTCCAACCTCACATCCTCACACTTGTATAATGTTTCTGAATTGATGGACATTTAAATAGTGCTCATGGTAATGGCATGATAATGCGTCTTGCCTGTGCAACTCATTTAAAATCTGATTGCGTGAGAAGAGTGACACATCAAGATGATAGTACCAGACATTTTTTTGACCCAGTGTTCTGTACTTCTGATTCAGTGATTCGCCGCAGAATATTAAAACCACCTGTTAATGTTGTGTAGGTCTCCCTTTGCCACCAAAACGGCTTGGCGTAGACTCCATGAGACCAGAAAGACATTAGCAGCAGTCCACTATGTTGTGAGGTGGGGCCTCCATGGATTGAACTAGTCTGTGTGGCAAATCCCACACATGATTGATCAGACAGAGATCTGAGGGATTTGTAGGCCAAATGAAGACTGTATGCCATTGGTTTTCACGAACCAATCCTGAACAAAAGCACCCCTGAAAAAAACAAAAACAAAACCTCCATTCCTGAAAAACAACACAGCACCCCCTGCTGGGCTTGCTGTAATACCACACTTCCAAAAAAGCTTCAGGAATTTTATCAGGATCATTTTCAAAGTGTAATGGAGTCTTCCCTGTCTAAAGCCACACCTTTGGAAAAAGTTTCAGGAAAACATATGTGCATATAGTTGCACGAAATTGCAATTACATAATCCTGATAACAAACACATAAGCCTAAGCAAAAACATAACCTCTTTGGCAGAGGTAGCAATTTTGGCAGTAAGGCAGAACAAATTATCCTGCTGAAAGAGACCAGTGCCCTTAAGGAATATTGTTGTCATGATAGAGTGTACTTGGTCTGAAATTATATTTATGGAGATGGTACACGTCAAAGTAATATCCACATAAATGCCATTCCCAGAGCGTTGCACTGCACTGCCGATGCCGGCTTTCTTTCATCCCATAGTGCACCATGGTGCAATCTCTTAACCATTTCTGGATCACATGATGTAAGAGAAAACATGATTCATTAAACCAGGCCACCTTCCTTCCTACCTACCTGCTTTATGGTCCAGTTCTGATACTCACAAGCCCAAAGTATACAGTTTCAATGGTGGACAGGAGTCCAGGCACTCCAGTGACCAGTGTGTACTTTATATTATAGACAGCATTATTATTTTTTTTTACCAATTTGTACCACATTTGCTCGTCCGTCCAATCATCCAGATGACATAGCCTTCACTCCCTGTGTGCATCAACAGCCACTGTCCCGCTTTCATGCTGGGAGGAGTCGAGGCTATCTCAAGGCCACCTGAGGCATGTAGCTTAGAGTTTTAAGCCTTGAGGTGAAAACCTGTTTGTAATTCTATTATCGTGCATGTAGCCAATTACTTTCTATACCCAAAATGCACTGCCATTGCTGTGCATGAATTCTGTGAGTGGCTGCAAGTTTTTTCCCCTCTATTCTTTGGTTTATATGTAATTTAGCTGAGCAAGCAGGTAAGTCAGTGAAGCTTGCTTAGGCAGTATAACAGGCTAGCACTGAGCTGATTTCTACCTTGACACCGCCTTACACTCCAGTTGCCGTCATCTAGTCCAAATCCCAGGCATCAAGCCTCAAAGTATAAAGGTATCAGGGTAAGGAAAGGGTGTCATGGTGGTATAGTATTGCCTCTAAGCAAGAAGGTCATGGATTTGAGCCCCCGCTCAGACATTTCTATGTGGAGTTTACATGTTCTCCTCATGCTTGCATGGGTTTCTTTCAGATACTCTTGTTTCCTTACACAGTCCAAAGATTAGCACACCAGGCTAATTGTTTTAGAGTGGTAATGGTTGTGTGTGTATCGCTACAGTGGTCTGGTGAGCTGTTCAGGGTGTATACAGCCTTCACCCATTGTTGGCAGAGATGGGCTCAAGCCTCTTCACAACCCTAATAGTTTGGCAAATGACGCTGATGACGGCGATGATGGTGATGATGAGGGTAATCCTTATACCACTTAGGTTTTGTGGTCTCCTTGTGCAGTTAGGCTATTTATACTCTATAGATAATGCATCACTACACATTATTTCATCTGAAAAATTCATCCCAATCTTGGATTTATGCAGATCTAGACCCGTATTTACAAATACCTTTGACTCAAGGAAACATAAAAGCATTCTGCAAAATATTCCAAACAATCTGTAAACATGTACAAACTGGCCCTTCGGCTCCCGGCTTAGAAATCTGTTATAAGTAAGTTTGAAGAAAATGTCTTTTCATCTTCCATCTTTTCTATGTATAGGGATTTTAAAATAAAAATTATGTGCAAAGAATTCTGATTTCCTTAAAAATAAATTTTTTAAATGGCATATAACACTTTGATGTATAGTTACTGCAGAAAACATCACCATATCAACAAATTTTTCATAGGAACATTCGTTAATTCATTCATTCATTCATGCATTCATTCATTTGCCGAACTGCTTAATCCTACTCAGCCGATGAGCGAAGGCAGGTCACACCCTAAAAAGCTCGCCAGACAATTGCAGGGAATCACACACAACCATTCACAGCTAGGGGCAATTTGGAACAGCCGCCTAATGTGCATGTCTTTGGACAGTGGGAGGAAACCAGAGTACCCGGAGGAAAACCATGCAAGCACATAGAGAACATGCAGAGCTGAGCCCAGGACTTAAACCCAGGATTTTCTTGCTGTGAGGCGAACATGCCAACCACTACACCACCATTCGTTATATGAAAAGACATCAAAAAATGATCGTTTCGTTATATCAAAAGGACATCCTGAGGAGATTGGTGGGATTTTTTTCTCAAATATATTTGAACATGCAAAAAAAAAAAAAAAAGATCAGTCCTATGAAAAAGTTAGACACACCCATACATTTATTACACCTTCAAGTCCATAAAATTAGAACCAGGTGTTCCAGATTAGGTGTCATTAATTACAACCTCCTGCAAGTGGAACTTGTCTCTTTGCTATCAAAGGATGATGTCGAAGATCAAAAGACCTCTCTGTGAAAAGGTTGTAAATGGCCATGAGTCTGACAAAGAATTTAAAAAGATCTCTAAATGATTTTGCGTATATTATTCCACCATTGGTGCCACAGCAGCATGGTAATTAGCACGTCCGCCTCATAGATGAAAATTTGTGGGCTCAGGCGTTTCTTTGAGGACTTTGCACGTTCTCCCCGTGCTCGTGTGGGCTTTCATCGGTTTCCTCCCACAGTCTAAAGGCTAAAACAGGACAAAAGATTTTGCCATGAAAATAAATATATTACATCTTAGTGCAGTTTGCATTTTAGCTGTAATTAGCTAACTATGAAGTCTGCCGTCTTTCATTTGTAAGATCTTATGTCACACACAACAAAGGACCAATCACAGGTCAGCACAGACAAAGAGTCACAACAAAGTTTGAACCAAGCATAAAGGTGCACCTGGGAAATTAATTACATTAAATATTTATAACCCAAAAAAGAGTGAACCACAAAGAAATTCTTTTAAAAGTTTTATAATTGTGTTTGAAACTTTTCTGACAGATAAATAAAGCAATAACTAATGCACTGGCTAGTGAAACAAAACAGCCCCTGCCACCAAAGCATCCACCCCAACACAGCTGTAATCCTTCAAATTTTACTCCAATCCTAAAGAAGCATCAATAGCAATGGAGTTTTCCATGTGTTCATAACAGGAATTCACACTCTAGAGAATACTGGGTTATGCATTTTTACCCCCGATCTATGAATGACTTTATAAAAGTTGGACGAAGTTCCTCTGAAAGAGAAATTAAACCCAAACTTAATTAAAGCTTGCATATGTAGTAAACGTCTTTGCACAATAAAACTCACTGTTGTTATTACAATCTTCTTCATGAAGAAAAAAAAACAAGTAATAAATCCTCACACTTTGGGGGGATATTGTAATGCAAAAAGAAGCGGAAGGTCACGTATTATCACAGATTTTCATCAGCAATACAAAACAAATTTGCATATGAATTAATTAAGTGGTATACGATTCCGTCCTGGAATAGTATGTAAATAGCAGTGCGTATGATTTGTACCTGTGCCTAGTTTTATTTTATTCAGCAGTTCACTAGTCCATATGTCACTAATTTCTGTATACTGTTATTATTGTCATTACAGACAGAAGCGAGTTCCAGAAATGTATGCGAGTTCCAATAAGGCCTGGAATGGTCCAAGTCAGGAAAAGGATGTTGGTTTAACAATTTATTATGAATGAATGAAGCAATCACACAGGCACAGAATCGGTACGAAGGGTTGACTTAACTAAACAGTCCTAATCAGGAGACTGTCTGTATCCAGGGCCAACAATGTTGTGGCAGTTGCAGTCCGATTGTAATGGAAGTTAAAGACGATAGGCAGCATGCACAGTCTTGCACAGCGAGGCGATTATATATATATTGGGTGGCACGCCAGCAGCGACTAACTGTCACTGAGCAGGGGCAATGTCCTTTGTGAAATATTCTCAGTTGTCCAGATTTCCAGGCTAGTCCATCCAACGGCTCTGGAGTATTCTTCACATATACTACGTCACAAGATTTGCCTGTTACATCACAATACATATATATCACCTCTGTACATCACAGACTTATGTAAACTGGGAAATTCATGCCCTATTCTTCAAATTTCACACATTTGTGAGAGTGAAACATCAGTCTTTCCAAACTAAAGCAAACTATCAAATGGATTTTCACAGGTTGCAACTGTATATACAAAAATGTAAGTAAAAACCACCTGATAATGAATATATATATATATATATATGTTCATGTGTAACAGTTTGGAAGGCTTTCACTTTAAGTTACCATTGGCTTTGCATTTAGGAGGCTAATTTGTTTTCTCCTGCCCTCATTGTATGGTTTATTTCCTTCAGAGTTAAGAAACCGAGAGAGAGAAGTGCTCTTTTGTGCTGTAAAAAGTTTTTTTTTTGTGCTGTAATTGGTTTTGAAATGTTTATCTTATAATACTTGGGGCCTTGCGAGAATATGTAAACAACAACAATAGCAACAACTGTAATACATGCATCCAAATTCCTTTTTTTTTTACCTTAACATGGTCCAGAAAGTGGGCGGCATGGGGGCGTAGTGGTTCACATGGCTGAATCACTGCAAGAAGGAAGAAAAGAATTTAAGCGATAAAACGAACAAAATCTTGTCGGCAACGGATGGAAGTCCAACATAAATTATTCGACCAAGTGCCTAATTACAAGGTATCTGAGTGGCAAAAATTACTATGACCTCGTAAAAAATTTAATTGTATAGTATTTCTGAATGAGTTTTTGAACCATTTTCAAACCAATGCCATTATTGGTCACATACACAACGTCACCGATTGGTTGCAGCGCCCCTAACGGATTGTGATGCACCTACAAATGCTCGGTATTCCGGTTTCCTCCCACAGTCCAAAGACGTGCATATCCGATTAACATGAATTAATGTGAATGGTTGTGAGTGTTTTGCCCTGTGATGGTCTGGCGTGTACAGTTGTACACCGCCTTCACCCAGTGTCAGCTGAGAAAGGCACCGGCCTTCCCACTAACTGTAAAATGTTAATAGAAATCCTCAGAATATATTATTTATTATTTTGAGATTGACTTACTTTAGAATTTAAGCGATAAAATCAAAGACAATTTTGTCTGCCATGGATGGAAGGAAAACGGAAGTCCAACATAAATTATCTGACCAAGCGGTAATAACAAGGTATCTGATTGGCTAAAAATATGTAAATATAATTTTAGAGAATTTTAAGGTGTTCTGCAATTGCAATAAAGAACAGGTTCATTTAGATGTGAGATACAGTACAGTATTCCTACCTTTCTGGTCTTTTCCCCCCTCTGCCTGGCTGTTATCTGTTATATCACACTTGGATAATACCTTGATTAAACTCTCGTCTCCATATCCAGCTGTCATGTTGATTTAGACTTGTCCCTCATTAGCAGGATCAACCGTACTGCGAGACTTGAAAGATTACCCCTGACTTTGCATCCTCCTCAGCTTCTCAAAGGCTTCCTGCCAGTAGAGATCTCCTCATCTCCACATCTCATGCTCCAACGTCGCATAAAAAAGGTCCCTCACTTCAAAAGATCGCTTCATTTCATCTATTCAAATCTAGGAAAAACATGTTGGGGTCGAGCCCTCATTTATAACAGCAACCAGTTACAAAAGATACAAAAGGGATGGAATGGAAACAAAAGAGATGGAATCAATGGAAACAGACCTGAAAGCTGTACATGTAGCGTTGCTCATTGAAAAAGATTCATAACAAGGTCGATATGTGTTCCGAAAAGGGTTCAGTGTAATTAGGTGCGCATAGAATTAAATCTGAACGACATGTCACAGACTGTATTACATTCGCTTTGTATCATTGATATACTATAGGTAGGTAATTAATGGATAATTACTATATAATACGATACCAACAGAGGTCTCTTGTTATAATTAGCAACGGTTGTTCCACTTCTCTCGTTAAAATACAATGCAAGAAGGAGATTATTGCAACCTGTTCTTAACACCGCGGCTTATTAAATACAATCAAGCTATTAAAGAATAGTCGATGTATTTTATCTTCTATTATCAGTTCATTTTGGCTTAATACGAAGCTTTTCCTTCAAAACCACCCCAGCTCACGGGCTTAGTATCTCTCTTAATAAGAATAGCAAGACCACCGCATGACCCAAAGAATGATCTTATGCATGCACAATAACATAAAACATTATAGAAGTCCAAGATCAAGTGTTAAGAGACACAACAGAGGCATGCATTGCCGCAGGGAGGCTGGAGCCTATCTCAGCCGACTATGGGCAAAGGTAGGGTACCCCATAAACAGCTTGCCGGTCTATCACAGGAATAACACTTACACATGCATTCACACCCACACCTAGAGGCAATTTAGAACAGCCAATTAGCTTAATGTGCACATCTTAGGAGGAAACCGGGGTAGCTGGGGGAAATCCTCGCAGGCACAGGGTGAACATGCAAACTGCACACAGAAATGTCCTTGCTGAGCCTGGAACTTAAACCCAGGACTCCCATGGCACTGAGGTGGATGTGCTAACACTTACACCACTGTACCGCCCTACCCCGGCAAAGTTACAATTAAATGTCTCCCCCTAGTGGGCATCTGATAAACATTTTGGCCCATAATAAAAAATCGAGCATTTTTTGCGGGGGATTTGGGGAATTCTTTTAACATGATCCCATGCACGGATCACCTCCTAAATTTAATGATTGGTTAATGGTACTACACTCTACTCTAGAAAAAAAATAATTCAAATCCATGCATAACTTTTTGAGTTATGTTGCACACAAACAAACAAACTGAAATTTGAACAGTGGTGAAAATATAACCTCTTGGAAAAGTTAATAAAACTAGCATAGCACATTTGACCCTCCCCTGTCTCTCTCTCTCTCTCTCTCTCTCTCTCTCTCTCTCCCTCTATCTTTTTCTCTGCCCATCTCTTACATGCACACAAACACACAGACACACAGATTACATCCGGTGTATCTGAAATTACATAAAACCTAACACTTTTTCCCAGCTCGTGTGGTCTGCACCTGTGCTAATGGCCGTTATCTTGTTATGAGGATAGTTCTGCGCTCTCGCCTTAACATGGCAATGTTTACTCCCAGGGTGATTGACACTCAGGTGTAGGAGTGAGCCAATGGTTTCCATTTTTTTTCCAGGAGATAACTCTGTATTTCATGTTTATTGAAGATTCCTGCTAGGTAAATAACCTTGATGTCACAGCTAATAAAAAGGCTCTGCTAATAACTATATAATCACAGTTCAGTAAGATAACATGGTATGGTAATAGCATGACATGTCGTATTATGTAGCTTATGCATCGAGGGTGTTTGTTATACGACAAATACTTAAAATTTCATTATGGAGCTCCAGTGTGTGAGCGGTATTTGTGCTTAAGATTGACCCATTTAGAACCTTTTTGAATTTAAGCTTTGACAAACAGGAATACAGGAGAGAGGAATTTAATCAGAACCTTCATCCATCTCTTATCTGTACCGCTTATCTGCCAGGGTTGCACGGGAAGCTGGGGCCAATCGCAGCTGATTTCAGTCGAGAGGCGGGGTTACTCCCGAAACAGGTCACCAGTCTGCTCCAAACACAAACAAGTGTTCGCACTTACATTCACACCTATGGACAACTTAGATTGGCCTAATGTGGATGTCTTTGGAACGTGGCAGGAAACTGGAGTACCTGGAAAAAAACCCTCAGAAGCACAACCAAAGCTGTGCAAACTACACACAGAAATGTCCTCGGCCAAGATTAGGAATAGAGCCACTGTGGAAAAGCTGAACACTAACACTACATCCCCACCTAGTGACACACTCTCCTCTAATCATTAGTCGATAATGCTCTCTCTCTCTCTCTCTCTATCACTTTCTTTCTCTCCCTATCACTTCTCTCTTGCCGCTCTCTTTCTCCCCCCTCTCTCTTTCTCTCTCACTTCCTTTCTCTCCCTATCATTTCTTTCTCTTCTCTCTTTCTTTCTCTTTCTTTTCTTTCTGTCTTTATCTCTCTTTCTTTCTCTCTTTCACTTTCTCTCTCTGTCTCTTCTCTTTTATCTCTCTCTCTTTCTCTCTTTGACTTTCTCTCTTTTCTCTCTTCTCTCTAGGTTTCTTTCTCTCTTTCTCTTTTCTCTCTTGTTATCTTTCTCTCTTTCTTTGTTTTCTCTTTCTTTCTTCTTTCTCCCTGTCTTTCTTTCTCTCTTCGTTCTCTATTTCTATCTATCTATCTATCTTTATATAGGCAGCACGGTGGCATAGTTTCTATATTCTCTCCACGCTTGTGTCGGTTTCCTCCAGGTACTCTGGTTTCCTCCCTCAGTCAAAAGACATGCACATGCTGTTCCAAATTGCATCTATGTGTAAGTGTGAATGGTTGTGTGTGTGTGTGTGTGTGTGTGTGTGTGTGTGTGTGTGTGTGTGTGTGTGTGTG
>JBCNYG010000012.1:8359023-8371365 GCA_039654305.1 Porochilus rendahli | reverse complement strand
ATTTTTCAGCTGTATATAAATATAAGGTGATATGTATAAATGTGTATGTGTATCTTTTAGGTCAATTATTATAATGAGATTTTGGGAGTTTGGGAGCCACTTTTGGAGCCACTTGAGGATGAAAATAAAGACAGTTTTAAACCCTGGACACTGGAACTGAAGGTCACTTGCTAATAAATGTTCTTCTTTATCTAAAATAACAACCAAACAATCAAAACTGATGCAAGTAGAACGTATAGAAATGCGGTCTAATTAAAATAGTGTTCTTGCTTCAACACAGATGAAGAAGAAGCCAATGAAGAGAAGTGTTATTTCTGATGAAGTGGACTACATTGTGCCTGATTACAAAACAGTAATCAGCATCAATAGCAACGACCAGCTCAACATTACTCTCTCCAAATGTGGGCTGAACATGCTCAGTAATTTAGGAACGGTATGCAAATTCCCATCTTTATTTTTTTAGGTTGTAATAATTATAATAACTAAGGGGGACACAGCTGTGCAGTGGTTAGGATTTCTGCCTCATGGCTAGAAGGGTCTTGGTTCGAGAGCGTTCCTGTCTGGAGTTTGCATTTTCTTCTTGTGCTTGTGTGGATTTTCTCACTTTTGGGGGTTACTTACCCCAGGTTTCTCCTTGCATATTAGGCTAATTGGGTTTTTCAAATTGCCCCTGGGTGAGTCTGTGTTTGTGTTGGCCCTGTGACGAACTCGCTAGTTGTTCAGGGTGTACCTTGCCTTCTCCCAGGGTCGGCTGATGTAGTCAGCGCTGGTAGGGGAAAATGTTAGAATGAATGAAAAATAATAACTAGAGACACTTGGTGAGCACAAAGCTCCGCCAAACCACATCATTAACAAATGGAGCATTCATAACGTTTTGTGTAAAGATATCCAAGGAGGGTAATAAAGTAATGTGAGGTTCAGACTGTTACAAACTTTTCTTTGATGTGATTTTAAGAAGTGTCACCAGTCACCATGAATGAATTGCACCTTAAATGCCTATGTGTTCATATCTAGAGTTATTCGTTTGAATTAAAAACACTAGCACTACTGGGGAAACTTCTGTTATAGGAATCAACACCTTCTTACCTATTAGAATCCAGAATATACCCACACAGTGATCTAAGCTTTTGTTAACATAAACACACATCGAATTTTGTGACATGTTGCTTTAAGGGGAAAGGATTCTCTTGAAGCATTTTTGAATGGCAGCTCTTTTCGTTCCCAATCTCATCCTAGGCGTTTGCAGAAGCTGCGAAGCAGACGGCCGAGTGTTTCCAAAAGGACCAGGCTCCATTCGTCGTGAAGAATCAGTTAGGTTTACCGGTGACTGTTCTGTACAGCGAGGTGTTTAAACCTATCGGGAAGAGGTCTCATGAGCAAGTGGTGGAGCTACAGGATGGAGAGAGCTTAAACATGGACTACACACTGGCTGCTGCAGACATGGATCAGTTCTCAGCTATGACCAGCCTAAGCAGCAAAAACTACATCCAGCCGAGTAAGAAAAAGCATTTTACATGTTTCTCAGGGTAATGAAAGCTAAAGTTCCTGTTAGTCGTGTGAAGTGTCCTGATGTGTTTTTTTCCTGTTAAACCACACAGCAAATGATTTCAGTTTAAATGAGAATTTTTTTTGTAACTGACACTTTTATAATGTTGTGGAGCATTTTCAAAACAAGCTAGTCGCTTTAATCACTGATGTTGTTGCACTTATGCACAGATGTTTCTTAAACAGCCTCTCTTTTATGATGATGATTATGATAGGAGATTGATCATCTCCAAAAATCATTTGGAAGAAATTTCATTTCTGTGGATTTTCCACCCGCCTTGATAGATTTAAAGTCTAGGTTGATATGCACAAACCAACGCCACTCTTTGGGCTAAGAGACACTTCACAGTGGCCCAGTAGACTAAGATGGCTGTAGCAACCAGGATCCTTCACCTAGATGCCGAAAAGATGTAGTTTTCTCTGTGAATATACGTTCGCATCAACCGTAAGCCCATGATTTGTGTAGCACCCGGCGATATTGTCACGATCACTATTACAAAAAACTTGGGACCAACTCAAATCGAGAATTCCATACCGCTGTGGTATAACAAGCTAGTTGCCGGATCCACAAAGTGGTCATGTTTGAAAAGTAAAACAAAATGATAACTGGTCTTGTGGTTGATACCTGAACTAACCAATGTGTAAAGTAAATTTCCTGTTTGAATGCTTGCAGCCCCTGTCGGCCATACGTCAGCCAGCGCCATCCCGCTAATCAAAGTGGGCAGCGGCATGTACAGCGTCATGCACCTGCCATCTACAGAAACACGCTTCTTCGTCTGTCAGATTTCGTCCATCGAGGGCAGCAAGTTTGTCAAGATCCGCTCCCCTTTCCTGGTATCTAACACTGTCAACGCTAGACATGTTTCTTACTGTCCATACAAGCAAAGCTCAATTAAAGTTTTTCATTTTATGTTTCTTAAAGAATTTTAGAAGTAAGTCATGAACAAACTGTAGACTTTTTTAAAATATTTATATTTTTATAGATTGAAGGCTGTCTTTAATGAGTTATTTAATAATAACTAGTGTATGATGGTGAACTTTTGTCCTGTATCCAGATCGTTAATCACTTTTCGCTGCCATTCCGGGTTTTCGCGGGCCCCACTTGCCTGGGCATCTCTTTACCCACTGAGGAGTTCTGTGTCCCTCTCGGCTCCTACAGGTATAAATAATAATTATTCACCAAAGGCCAAAGAGAAGTAGACTATTCTATTCAGCAATATTCACCAAGCCTCAGTAGCAGAATTGTTTAAGTGTATACTACATGGACGTGGAAGCAAAAAGAAGCGCACCTAAATGAGATTTGTTGGTTTTTGTTTCAAATCGTGGCAGATGCATGAGCTCTGACCACACGTTTAAACAGGTGCAGTAGAACGGTATAATAGCACCTCTTTAACTCCCTTTAAGATGTTTAGTGTATATACTACGCAGAAACAACGTAAGCAAATTAAAACAAGATCTTTATGGTTTATCTTCACATTTATTACGTTACAGGGCAGAGCAGGTGAGCTCTGCATGCTCCAGAAAGATGTTGGCCAAACTATGTGCAGCTAATGGTGTCTATTTATTCTTCTCGTACAGATTTTGTACATACTACATGAAACATAAGTAAACTGCACTCCAAGGTATTTTACTATATACCATACAGAAACTCACACGCAATAAAAAAACTAAAAGGAGAATAATTTTATGGCTTTTTTCCCTTCATTTTAATGCATGATAATGATGATACCACCTGAACTAAGTGACTATGATTAAACTGCTGATAGTCATCCAATCAGATTGCTCTATTTCTGTGTAGTGTATACTTAATAACTGAACCGATATCCACAGAGCCAGATGAAACAAGTCATCATTTTAGAAACGCAAAATAATTGCATTTCCTCAGGAAACAGTAACGGTGGTGACTATCACATGACTCCGCCGTTCATTGTTATAATAATGTACAAAAGTTATGAGGATATAAACTACAGCCCACCCCCGCCAAGTGGTATATACTGTTAAATACTTACTGAGTTAATACTGTGTTAAACAATTTCTTTTGTGATGCATAATATTGTACTTTCATTCTGACAGCATCCCATTCGTCTTTTCCTCTGAAAACCTGATCCATTATGTCATTAAGAATAAGAATAAAGACCATTCTAAATACTGCCCAGCATCTCCATGTTGTGTAGTATATGAATATTTGTTTAGTCAGTTTTAAACACCCAAGTGTCCTTGCAGGTCGGAGCTTACCCTGCAGCCCGTAATCGAGGGAGATGAGCAGTATGATCTGTCTGAGAGTTTCAGCTACAATGACCTCAGTGAGAAATCCGACCAGTGTGTAGAGAAGACATGCCATCACTGTGGCAAGGCTGCTTGCATTTTCAAGGTCAACATGGTCCCTGTTCGAGATTCCGTGATGTCCCATGACACTCAGGAGTTTGACCAACCATACGTTCTTCATCTTTGGCCTTCTGTGCTTCTCCGGAACCTTCTGCCCTATCCAATCACTTACAGCCTAATGGTAGCTATTGTCTTACTGAAACCGAAAGGCACTGTATGAGTTTATGCTATAGAGTTATCCTTCAGTATCTGCTTTAATTATTTCTTTATTTATTTATTTATTTATTTATTAGTGTTGGGTTTTTTGTTTTGTTTTTTTTTTTTTTTTACAAAAAGGAGAGTGGAAGCCCCACCCCCACAGTGCTGAAGGAAGGTCACTCATCACAGCTTCACACAGCCGTCATGGAGTTCTCAAGTCTGCAGCTGAAACTTCTCGGCTACATGCAGCAGGATTGGGAAGCCCAGTACCTCCTCAGCTGTGACCAGGAAGAGATCAGTTTCATTACATTCCAATCCCTCTGCACAGATGAGAACGTAAAGACGGAGCTTGATATCGCTGTTCACGTGAAAAAGGAGGTGGGCCAAGTAGTAGTAGCCATCCATTCTCCTTATTGGATGGTGAACAAGACGGGCAGGCTGCTGCAGTATAAAGCGGACGACATCCATCGTAAGCATCCCAAAGATTACGACATGCCTCTATTGTTCTCTTTTAAACCACGCAACTTTCTGCAGAATAACAAGGTAAGTAATACCAACATTGCCATAATGCACCATCACTGCAGTTTGACAAATTTTTCCAGATTGTCTCTTTCTTTCCAAAGGTCCGCCTGATGATTTCAGACAGCGAGCTTTCAGATGATTTCTCAATCGACACGGTTGGGAGTTATGGGGACGTCAAATGTAAAGGAAGAGCCAAAGATTACTCAGTGAGTAATTATTTTCGCTATATAGCAGTATTTCTAGTAATTTCCAGTATAGACGTTGTGATGTATTGATTGCAACGCATTGAAAGAAACATGCCGATTGCTTATAGGTAGGAGTGAAGATTGACGCCAGCAGTTTCAGCCTAACGCGCCTGGTGACGTTCATGCCTTTCTACATGCTGGTGAACAGAACAAAGCATGTAATTAGGGTATGCGAAGAAGGGCAGGATGACTGGACCGTGGCAAAACCCGGAGAGGTTAGCACTCTGTTCTATATGCATTTTGATTTATTTAGTGTAAGAAGCATGCTTTATTCTCTGAATCACCCTCAATTAGTACTGAAAGTAGAGAAATGTTCTATTTCTGTGTCGAAGTAGCTATCAGTTCTTCTGCAACGTACACTGCCGCTATATTGAGCCTTTAGCTTTGATTACAGCGCACAATCACCATGGTACTGCTTCAACAAACTTAAGCATCCAGAGTTGGACTAAATTTTGGGGTTAAAATCTTCTCCAGCACATCGCAACGACTTTCGTTCGAATAAAGGTCAGGACACTGTGGTGCCAGGTCATGTGTGAAAATGACACCCAAGGCTCCCTGAACCACTTTTTCACTATTTGAACACCAGTTTAATATTTGTGCTGTCAGGGAAGGTTGTGTTATATATTCAGTTTGATTGATTTTAGTTTTCTGATGATCCAGGATCCACAAATCTCAAACGACTTTCCATTCACTTCATATTCTGTACAATTGCATAGGGATTGACACACCGTCAGACGTCACACAATGCACTAAGTGCTTAAAAGATAGTCATTTGAGATTCAGCACAAAACAAAAATCTAGTTGGTTCATTTCTCATTTGCATGCTGAATTTTGATTGGTCAACTACTGCATTTAGAAGTTGTTTCTAATAACACCTCATTGTTAAGTGTAAAGGACTGCAGTTATTATGCAGTGTGTCAGTAGCTTAGGCAATTTATGGTCAAATTATTTATTTCTTTTGTATGTAGGCACGAAGACCTTGCTCACTCTGTCCATGTGTATTTCACGATAATGACCGGCTCACTGTACATTACAATTAACATCATGTGCGTTTTCACACACTTACTTTCGGTGAAACAGTGAATTTTAGCCTTTGATTATATATGAACAAAGCACTTTGTTTGAGTATTTTTACTTTCAAATAGATTTCAATCTAAAAACAATTTGTCTTGCAGACCGCCACTCCGTTCTGGCCAGAAAGAGATTCAAAGAAGCTCAGAGTGAAGGTAGACGGCTGTCCTTCACCTGCTCAAGACATCGCCTTCCATCAACCTGAAAACTGCCTCCTGCTGCACCTTGATAATACCGTGAGTTAAATTATTTTTTTTTAATGCTCTTAACCACACAGAAAACCATGCTCAGTTCTGCTTTCTTTTCTGTGGGTTCCAGCTGGGGGGTGTCATCGTGGATGTGAACCTGACGGAGCATTCAGCTGTAATCCGGTTCTCCGAATACCATGATGGTGCAGCACCGTTTCTCATCATTAACCACACCAGGGAAAACACACTGGAATTCCACCAGAGGTGAGTGATTTCTTTTTCTTTCCTTTTTTCAGTTCGATTCAATTCAGTTTCCACTCAACAAATCCCAAATGCATGTTAATAATAATATTGGCTTATTGAACTTTTTTTTTTTTTTTTTTTTTTTTTTTTTCTTTTTTTAAATATTGTCTCAGGTTACTTGAATAAAGGTGATGTAGTTCCTACTCTTAAACGCAAAGACAACACTTGTCAAAAGTTAATACTGTTGTGCGCAAAATTTTAGTCCGATAGCTTCAGTTTGCACAATTTGAAAACTGAGTCTCACAGTGATAGTCATCGAGGCTCAAATTAACATGTACAGGTGCAGGAATTTGATGCATTCACACCATTTATTGACAGAATTGTGTTGCAGTTGTGAAACGGTTTAGATTAAAATCATTTCCTGTGCAGTGGGAAACTAGGAAAGCCATACTCCTCCTGTTAACTTGGGCCTTGATTACATCATTCTACAACTCCGTTTCTTTGCATAACCACTTATAGAATTGATGTTAAGTTTAGATTGAGCTTCACTTTTAACAGGTGTTGTCTTTGCCTTTAATTTTTTTGCATCCTAAATAGTGAAATACAGCCAGATCACTGTTATTTGAGATACACTTTTTAGCAGCAAGACCACAGACCCTAAGCGTCATCAGATATTGTAGTATGACATGATACTCAGGGTATTGTTAGTAGTAATGAGTAATAGATTACTTGTTACTATCCAATATTGTTGTCTGTGCATCCTTGCTTCATAACATGGCGTATTTTCATGTTCTGCACACATTTACCTTTCTTTATTGTATGTTCATTTTTGTATCCAGCATACCGGGTAACATTTCTTAGTCCACAGGCAAGAGTGTCATGGGTGCCGGAAGCTCAGTGCGTCATGTGATCCCACAGAAGTGCTACTGTAGCACAAACTGGCTGTAATAGATGGTGTCAGAACACAGCGTGCATTGCAGCTTGCTGTGTATGGGGCCGCCAAGAGACAGAGCTGCCTGGTGGTGTTAATGTTATGGCGTAACATACTCTGCACAGTTTCAATGAAAAGGCATCTAATGGAACACCATGACGCCTTGCTTTTGATGTGCGTTGTCTGCTTAGTCTGGGGATTTGGTTTGCTAATAATTGTCTAGTCTTGTGTTTGTGTTTGTCTGTTAAGTGTATTAATTCTTTATGTTGACCTCCTTTTTGTTGTTGTTTTTTGTTGTTGTTTTTTTCTTTGTTACATGTTTAGCTGCATGGAGCGTAGACCCTCTACTTGGGTTCCAGAAGGAACCTTTGCTTGGGGGGAGGACAAAGAGTCCAGCTGGTACAAAAACGCACACATTTACTTTAAAACCTAAAAAATATTTATGGTGTTTTCAAGTGCATTGACTGAGGATTTGTCTTGGGATCATACTGGAAGATTGACTAGCATAAGCCTATGCATGTTATTTAATAGCCACACTGTAGTATTTTTGTTTCAGGGTGTATAATATTTTCCTTGTGCTTTGCTTTACCTTTGCAGCTTTTTAGATGGGTCCGGTTGCTGTGAAATCAACTATCTCTTTCTGTGATCATTCATTTCCTCCTTTATGTGCAGCATGTCTTTCTTTCTGTCTGGCTTTATCGTAGTTCTTGGTTCTCTGATACATTTTTTGCTGGAGAATATGACGATAATGAGTATCATGGGTAATACTGGCTCCACGTTTATTAATGTCTTTTTAGACAATAAATAAGAAATAGCACATTCAGTGTATGCTCCATGTGAAAGCGTTATTGTTAATACCCTGTAATATGATATTTTTGCCATATCGTCCACCACTTCTGCGTATACAGCATGGGAACCGTTCCTTTCTGTCCGCTGAAATAAGTCTGAGCCATGTGAACCATGCTGTTATACTTGGACCTTTTTTCTCTCAGACTGCTCTTGTTTCTGATAATTCTGCTAACTTCTGCGAGGCAGTAATAGCATTTGCCAAACTCTTGTCACACTCTGAAGTATCTTCAGTTTACAGTGTAATGATTCGATTGATTGATTGCTGTCTGTCTCACTCTGTTAGCTCTCAGAAGCTGGAGATTGATGAACTGGGACCTGGCAAGGCCATCTACTATACATGGGCCGAACCCACAGGATCTCGAATTCTCTGTTGGAAATGGGGATCCTACAGTGGTGAGCTAAAGTATGAGAAGGTAAGGACACACAGGAACCTTTAAGCAGTGCGTAAAGCTTTGCAGGTGGGATATCCCGGAGTGGAAACCTACCCCAGCTTGAATCTCACGATTTCGCATTCATTCCTGTGGGGATTTTTTTAAAACGATTTTGTGCACGAAAGCATTCCTCTCTGTGATGTCTTCACAGAGTGTGTAGGTCATGTGAAACAATGACGAGATACTATGACCAATTTCACATCTTTTCAGAAAAACATTGTATATGGGGAATAAAGCACAGATATTTTAGGCTTTGTTTAGTTATGGTGAAATATTTACAGCTAAAATTCTTACTAAAATACTGAAAAGAAGGCCTTGTAAACTCCTGTTAAACTAAAATTTGTTTAGTAGTTTGTATTAGCCTGTTTTAAAAGTTAATTTAGTCCGTTTTCTGAAATTGCACACATCACATGGCAAAAATAACAGTATACAGGTATTATACTAACAAATGAGATATAAACTAGTGAACGTCTGAACACAATAAATACAGTTACTTTTTTATTGTTGGCATCACTGCCTTAGCAATGTGTATCTGTGAATTTGTCAATGACTTTTTTTTTTTTTTTTTTTTTTTTTTTTTTTTTTCCACCTTTTACTTTAGTGCAGGGTTTTTTTTTTTTTTCTTTTTTTTTCTTTTTCTTAAGCATTGCCCTGCTGCGTGTGTGCAGGACCAGCTGACGGATGTGAACGATGAGGGAAAGCTGTTCGTTATCTCGTTTTATGAGGGCCTTCAGCGGGTGGCGTTGTTCACGACAGAGAAGCGTGTCTACAAGCTGCTGTGTGAGAGCGAGAGGGTGGAGCTAGCCGAACAGGAAATTACTCTCTCGCTACAGAATATGGGTATCTCATTGGTCAACAACAGCACCAGTCAGGAGGTGACCTACATTGGCATTACCAGGTAGAGTATGGTGGTTCTATAAAACAAAAATCTGAGTTTTAGTTTTTTATGTGCAGGATGATACATGAGTTGTAGTGTTAGCAGCAGTCTCCTACAGCATTGTAAAAAAAATCTGGAATGTGCTTGCTGTCGTTACACATGCAGCTCTGACGTGGTGTGGGAGACCAAGCCGAAGAAGAAAAGCCGCTGGAAGGTTCTGAACTGGAAAGACAGCGAGCTGTTAGAGCAGCAGTACAAAACGTATACAGAGAGCAACCCACTTGATCACAGCATCGTAGACCTGAATAATGGCTACCAGGTTACAAATCGCACTGATGCGTATCAACCTACCACGTTATAAACCTCCATGGAGAATCAAGATCTCTGTGTACGTGTCTTTATCCCTCTGTCTCTCTCTCTTTGTCCCTCAGGTGAAATTGACTCCTAACGGTCTGGACATGCAGATGCTCCAGCCATACGATGCACCTCTTCGAAGGAATTTTCTTCCAGCTCTGAAGGTTGAGTACAGCGTCTCAGCCAGACAGAAGGCGTACCGCGTGCAGATTAACAGGGTTCAGGTTCGTCTATCATACACAAACTTGTAACCCATGAGTACATTGTTCTCTAGGCGTTTCTGTATGGAGTTTGAATGTTTTTCCTGTACTTGCGCCAGTTTCCTCGGGGTACTCTGGTTTCCTTCCACAGTCCATTGACTTGCTCATTAGGCTGATTGCCCTGAGGTGAATCCTACTCGGCTCATGTGTAGGCTGGAGCTGACCATCACAGGGCCAACACGCACATACACACGCAGCCATTCACACTCGCACCTGTAGAGGCAATCTAGAACAAAGTGCACTTTTTTGGACTGTGGCCGGTACACCGAGGAAACCCACACAAGCATTGGGAGAACATTCAAACTTAACACAGAACACAGAAAAGCCCGAGCCCAGGAACTCAAACCCAGAACCTTCTTGCCAAGTCCTATGGAAGTAGGAGTATTTAGATGTAACCAAAAGTGTGTGTGTGTGTGTGTGTGTGTGTTTGTGTGTGAGTGCAGATCCAAAATCAACTTCCCGGAGCCATTTTCCCGTTTGTGTTCTACCCTATTAAGCCCCCTAAATCTGTCAGGCTGGACTCAGGTAACAGTGTTACCTTCTATACACAATATGGAGACACAAAATGATTACGCTCAGTCATTAAAACCTTATTTTTGTTTTAAAGAGGCAAAACCCTTCACTGACCTGAGCCTCATCACGAGAGCAGCGGGACACTCGGACATCCTGCGCATCAAGTACATTTCTTTATTTCTTTCCGATTTAAATGACGTAATGTCATTCTGCCTGTATTTCTGATGGGTTCATGTAACGAATATTGTTGTCCGCAGGTATTTTAAGGTGTTGATTCAAGAAATGGACCTATGCTTGGACTTGGGCTTCCTGTACGCCATTTTGGAGCTGTTTACTGCTGAGAACGCTGCTGCTGTCACCTCAGAACAGGAGGTAACACACACTTATGCAGCGCACACTTTGTAATCGAGTCAGTAGACAAACTATTTGTTTGGTTGGTAAGAAATGATTTGATGATGTTTAATGAATTACAGTGGAGTATTGGGTGTAAGACTGGATGTTTAGTTCTGTAATGTTCTCTCTCTCTCTCTCTCTCTCTCTCTCTCTCTCTCTCTCTCTCTCTCTCTCTCTCTCTCTCTCTCTTGTTGAGGTGGAGCTCTTTGAGAAGGATATTGAGTATTTAAAGACTGGTTTGAACCACGTTTCCTCCACAGACACGTCCCCCATCAGCCTTTACGAGTACTTCCACATCTCTCCCATTAAGGTTAGGAACCTAGTATTCATTTGTTTCTTTGTTTTTCCTTTTCATTCACTGTCAGGATGAGTGTGTATGTGTTGTACTTTTACTTGTCTGTCTAAAATGTGTTTCCTAAACAAATTAGCCAGGTTACTATATTGTTTTCTGGTTATCTCCTATTTTATTTCTACATTTTATAGATTTTTATTTATTTTTTTTTTTAAATACTAAAATTGTATCCTGATTCACAATATAAATACTAAATGCTCCATCTTTTTTAATGGCACTGTGTGAATACTCAGTATGTACTTGGTAGAAGGACCTACTACCTGATCATCACTGTAGTACATTCTATGAGTGTACCAGCCGTCCTGAAGGCACTTTTGCATCCTTAAGCCACATTCACCCGGGCAACCATGCAAAGTCAATGATCACATGCGAAATGAGCGCTGAGAGGTTCTTCTCAAGCGACGGAAAGTGGGAGGGCGTGGAGTTCATCTGAGCGGCACTTTTACACAACGCAATTCCAGGGACAGTTCTTAGAGCTTATAGATACTGCTCATTGACATGCCACCCAACACTGAATTTGCCAAAACCCTTCTGTAGGGAAGCAACAAACAAATTTTAACTAATTAATTATTCTAATTAAATTAATTACTGTCATGTTTAAATATTCTGTGCTTTATTCCAAAGATTCTGATTATTTACATGTATTTTGGGTCACCTTTACTGTGTTAGGGTCACCTAAGCAATGCTTCTTATGGGGATTCCTTAACCATTTATACATAGTTTTTTCATGTTAAATAAAATCAAACACTGTAAAGTTGATAGAAAATGTATGATTTTGTAAATATGAGTTTATGACTATGTGATGATATGTATGGTTTTCTTAGCTCCATCTGAGCTTCTCTCTGAGTTCTGGTGGGGAAGACGCGAAGAAGGAGGAGAGAGAGAGGGAGGTGATTCCTGTGCAATCCCTCAACCTGCTACTGAAGAGTATCGGAGCAACACTCACCGACGTCCAGGACGTCATCTTCAAGTAATCACCCTAAACTTATAAACTTATATATTTTATATATATATATATATATATATATATATATATATATGTTAT
>JBCNYG010000012.1:8347001-8358610 GCA_039654305.1 Porochilus rendahli | reverse complement strand
TTTAAGCAAGTGAAGTTGAACTTGTTTTGCATGAATACATTTGTATGCCAGCTGCAAAAGAAATGAACAACACTCTGTGTGTGTGCTGCAATACCACAGTCTTGTCCAGCTGTGGTGGCTGTGGCTTAAACTTCCTCATACTCGTTCACACTTTCCTCACCCCTTAACAACACTTTTTAACTGACACTGCGGTCGGTTTTTGATTTCACACGTGGTCACGGAGCCAGGCGGCAAAGGTTTTGCCAATGCTGCCCTATAGTGGATGTTAAAATCAATAAATATTAAATATTGAGGAATTAAAAATGTTTAGTTAATTACAGCTGTCACTTCTTATACATATTATTCTGTGTAATCTGGACCTACTGATGCATCTTAGGACATTAAGAGTAAGGGAGTGTGTGTGTGTGTGTGTGTGTGTGTGTGTGTGTGTGTGTGTGTGTGCGCGTGTGCGCGCGTGTGCTTCAGACTGGCGTTCTTCGAGCTGACATTCCAGTTCCGTACCACGCAGCAGCTCCAGTGGGAAGTCATCCGCCATTACTCCAAACAGGTCATCATTAACCCTCGTACCTTCCACATTGTCAAAATCTGCCACCATGTGTATTTACCAACTGGTTTGTTTGTGTTTTTCAGGCTATCAAGCAAATGTACGTACTGGTGCTGGGTTTAGACGTACTCGGTAACCCGTTTGGTCTGATTCGTGGTTTATCAGAAGGGGTTGAGGCATTCTTTTATGAGCCATATCAGGTAAGGCTGAAACAGTCCTGTTGCAATGGCAGAGATGAATTAATTTACATTCATATTTTATATTTTATAAAAGATTTTGTGTTGGTGTTCCTCAGGGAGCAATTCAAGGTCCGGAGGAGTTCATGGAGGGCATGGCTTTGGGGATGAAGGCTCTAGTTGGAGGTGCAGTAGGTAAGGTATGCCATATGTTTTTACTTGCATGGACAAAATGTCTCCTCGTGTGTCAGTAATTCTTGTGTGTGTGTGTGTGTGTTTGTTTTTTTCTTCATGCTGTGTCTCAGGGGGTCTAGCCGGAGCCGCATCTCGTATCACAGGTGCGATGGCTAAAGGTGTGGCTGCCATGACGATGGACGAAGACTATCAGCAGAAAAGGAGAGAAGCCATGAACAAACAGCCGAGCGGTTTGAAAGAGGGGCTCACCAGAGGAGGGAAAGGACTCGTCTCTGTACGTAATACCCAGAAATAAAATCAATAAGGGAAGAAACCCTACAGAGCATACAGATACAGGAAAAGAATCCACAGAAGTGAGGTGTAATGCTACCCCCTGTGAAGCAGAGTTACACCGGCCACACTGAAGTTGAGTTGTGTCCTGGAAAACCATGCCCTGAAGTGTTTTATTTCTCTAATAAGACACCAACTTTTTAATAAATTAAACTAAATAAAACTCCATACTCTTTTTAGCAGAGCACCAGACTTAAGAGAAATTGGACGTACATGCACATACATATACATACACATGGGAACCCTGTGGTATTGGCATGTCGGTATATAACCTTCCTAATGGAATGAATGTGATGGTAACTTCTACTCTATCTTCCCCTCCAAACTGTTACTTGTATTTTATTTCATGGCTTGAAACAAGTTTTTAAACAGCGTAAACATCTAAAATTCTGTGTGCCATAATAAGCATCCACAGAAGAAGTAATCTGATATTACTTGCATTATACCAACTTTAATCCAGTGTTTCTTCATCAAACCCCCTCCACCCCATTTCCCCACCCCCGCCCCCATGATACCGTGATACACAGACTTTAACCTTTAATCATAATAGATCTTCCAGTTATTTTTTTGTTTGTTTGTTTGTTTGTTTTAATTTAGTAGGGCCTTTTTTCTGTTTGGCTGAGTAACACTCTGGTCCCTGTTCTATTTTAGGGCTTTGTGAGCGGCATTACAGGCATCGTTACTAAACCGATTAAAGGTAAGTCAATGTGTGAAATAAAAGTATTTATTCTTCTGTCAAGGGAAATTCTACATAGGTGTGTGTGTGTGTGTGTGTAGGTGCTCAGAAGGAGGGAGCAGCAGGTTTCTTTAAGGGTGTTGGCAAAGGTCTTGTAGGGGCTGTGACTCGACCAACTGGGGGCATTATTGACATGGCAAGCAGCACCTTCCAGGGCATCAAGAGGTGTGTGTCTTTCTTTTTGTTGTTGTTGTTGTTGTAGGAAATATTAATTGACTCTCCCTGGCCATTCATATAATATATTGTGTAGTCATCAGGAGGATCAGGATCACTGCTTTATGAAAAAATTTCCCTTGATTTGAGTCCCATGTGCAAGCTCGACATTGCAATGAAAAATTCCATTTAGCTACACAAAAGAACTGTAAGGGGGAGGAGTATTGTAGTTTTAATTGTTTACAGTAGTATGAGGTGAAGATTATACACCATCACTTTTGTATGAAGGGCTTCTAATAATATGTAGTAAAAAAAATTACTTCTCTGGCAGTATTTGTTGAAAATGTATTGAAGGATGCTGTTGTAGGCAAAGAGAACCAAAAAAATAATTCTGGCAAGTATATTAAGGAAAAGTATGGCTAAAAAATAAAAACACTGAAAATACCAATTTTTCATGAAAATTGAAAAAAAAAATTTTTACTTTTGCATAGCATGAATAAACTTCAGACCATATGGAATGGTTTAGCAAGTGAAGAAATTAAAAAATATGTGAACTCTATGCCTGAGAGGTTAAATGCTCTAATCAAAGTAAAGGGTGGCCACATTAAATATTGACCTTTTTTCTCAAAAAGAGACTGTTATTTTTGTTATTACTCTATATTGTTTGTTTACTTATTCTCATCAATATGATCCAATATTACATGAAATTAATACTTGAATAGTACTTGGTTTCTGATTTATCTTCACTGTGTTAAGTGTATAGTCATCATAGTATTTTTTAATTTCTTCACTCGCTAAACCATTCCATATGGTCTGAAGTTCATTCATGCTATGCAAAAGTCAAAAAATTAAATTTGCGACACCTTTCAATTTATCTGAGAGATTTGAATTTTCAGTGTTTTTGTTTATTAGCCATACTTTTATCTCAATATATTTGTCGGAATGATTTTTTTGGTTCTCATTGCCTACAATAGCATCGTTTAATACATTTCCACCCAAAAATTATAGAGAGGTAACTTTTTACTTCTTTTTAATAGGAGCCCTTTTAAATGAGGTGTATAATCTTCACCGCACACTACTGTAGTTCATTAATGCCTCAACCTGTCCTTGTCATAGAGCGGCCGAAACAACTCAGGATGTGGAGAGTTTGCGACCGCCACGGTTCATTCATGAGGACGGCGTTATCAGACCATATAAGGAAAAAGAGGGCATCGGCAGCCAGATGTTACAGGTGACGTATTAGTATAAAACCACGTGTATTATAAGGGTCCGTCCCTCACGCAGGGGTTGTTCAAGATCTAAACTCTCAGGCCAAACCAGATCATTTTTATTACTTCCATTACTCACTTGTTTGCCGACTGGCTCAATCCTATTAGGGTCATGGGAAGGCAACACTGCATGAAGGCGGGGTACACTCTGAACAGCTCGCCAGGCTATCACAGGGCAACACACACTCGCTCACGTCTAGGGTCAAATTGGAACAGCCAGTTAGCCTAAGGTTCATGTCTTTGGACTGTGGGAGGAAACCGGAGTACCCGGAGGAAACCCGCACAAGCACAGGGAGAACATACACAGAGAAACGAACCCAGGACCTTCTTGCTGTGAGGTGGACATGCTAACCACTACGCCACCGTTCCTCCCAATATTTTATTATTTCATTCATTTATTCATTTTCTGAACCGCTTATTTCTAATTAGGGTGACGGGGAGGCTGGCGCCCATCTCAGCCGTCTCCGGGCGAGGGCGGGGTGTTTTATTATTTCAACTTAAATATTAGTGTAATCCTTAAAGTGTCTAATACTGTATGTATATATACTGTATGTGTTATTTTAACATTGATCCTGAAGGCAAACATTACTGCTTTGCTTTGCTGAAGATTTATCTTTTTACATAATTTAGAAAAAATTTTATTTACCTTTTTTGTTGTTGTTGTTTTTTGAAGGTTAAAGGTGATTTATGTAAGAATTGGCCACCTGTTGACTTACATGACACTGCAGGCAAATAGGGGGCAGTATATCACCAGAAAATGTGGAATGTCCTCCCCTGTCATAAGAAACAAGGAACTGCAGTCTTACATCTCCCCCTCCACCTCCCGCACCTCCCTAAACGCTTCACCCCAACACCATTCATTTTGCATAATTATCATTTGCTCACAATTAAAGCTTTTTTTTTTGTAAGTCGTCTATTAGGATCTCAATTGTCTTTGTTGAATCAGGATTGGTGCTGCTGATATTTTTGAAACAAATACAACGTCTGGTGTCTTTGGTTAGCTTTGCGCTTGAGCTGTATGCAAAGTGACTCCAAGAAAAACGTAGAAATTCTAAAGCAGCAGCATATAAACTGTCGTACACACAGCTCAGTCTTCTTTTCATGAAGTGTTTTATCATCATTGTCTAAATTTATTGTAATGTATAACTTTGGTTTTCAGACGCTCTCCTACTGGAATCTGATTGTAGAGAGAGAGAGATTCGGGTTTTAAGCAGCTATGACTTTGTTATATTATCGATCGTTTGGGAGAACACATGAGTATGATTTAAGTGTGTAGACTGATCCTTTCAAATAAAAAAAAAAAGTTGTTTTCTTACTGTAAAAAAACTTTTTTTGGTTATGCACTTTTGCATGTTTAAATGTCAATAATAAACACTTTTATTCATTATGTTCACATTTTTATTCATTTTGTTTAACCCTTCACGTATGTTTTTCGCACTTTGTTTTGACTGCATCATTTGTGTGACATCACACCACTTTCTACCTCCCTCCAGCCTCCATTTCACCATCAACCCACCTTAAATTGTATTCATATCAACACTATACTTATTCAACATATACATTCTGTAACTTACGAGATGCGTATGAGTTGGGCCGATGTGAGGAATAAGCAATGTCAGTGATGTGTGATAAGTTTCGTGTGGATTTTCCACATTTCTCTGGTGGATGTTTGGTTCATGTGTAACAATTTTCCTCCTTGTTATTTTAGAAAATTGAGAACGGACGGTTTGCGAAATACAGATACTTTGCCCATGCCAAAGTGAACGAGTCCGATTTCCTGATGATCACCAAAAGGTTTGCATCAGCCCATAAATTAAGGCACCCTACAGTGCTATCATATAAACGACCAAAAAAGTAGGATTTTAGTTGTAAGTCGTCCATGTCCTCTGTCTGCAGGGGCATATTTTTTGTTACTAAGGGCACTTTTGGGCAGTTGACGTGTGAGTGGCAGTATCTGTTTGATGAGTTCACCAAAGATCCCATGATTGTAGAAGACAGACGACTGCGCATTGAGGCAAAGGTACCGCAGGCTCTCACCACTTTCACCAGCACTTTGTGGTGTTAAAACTATAATAGTAATGATATTATCAAAATATAATAAAAAAGATTCATATTTATTAACCAATCAAGAACAAAAATAGCTTTATTGTACTTCGGAAATGTTATGACCATGTTTAATTGTATTTCTTGTGAATGCTTTTTAAATGCACCATAGATTAAATTTTCAATAATAAACAAAGGCATTGGGCAAAATATATTCCCAGGCCTCACTAGGTGCATTTACAGCCCTGTCTTTAAGGAATAAATGTACGTAACAGTTAGAGGTAGATATTCAGTGATATCCACAAAGCCTGAAGTGAATAAAGTTTTAGTATGTACTACACGGGAGCACAAGAAAGCAGATGACATCATTTTTAATAATTTGAGAATTATCCTCAGTTCACGGGTTGGAAATTTATTAAATCCTCACAGAAGGGGAGGAGGGTGTCAGAGCATCAAGGTGACTAATTAATTTGGTAACATCCACTGAACCTGAAGCAATTAATTGTTTTAGTAAATACTACCTGAGAACATAAGTAGATACTTCAAGATTTTTATAGTTTACTTTCATCTATTTTACCCGTGACAGAGGCAGGTCAGGTTTTTAGTTTTTAAATAGGCTAAAAAGAGTTTTAGTATATACTTCACAGAAGCAAACAAAAAAAAATCCCATAATGGCGTATTTTAAATTCCATTTTTAGTATATAATGTGGAAATGGAAAACAATATTCAAGAAAAACTAACTCTTTATGGTTTAATAATCCCATTTTTAAGCTCCAGGTGACAGCGAGCGTCCATCGTTTTAATTAGAGTGTTATCCATTAGGGGTAAAATTTTTAACTCCTAGGCAGCGAACCAATCAGATTTTGCTGTTCGCATGATGTATATGATAATCTTTTTTTTCTCTCTCTCTCTTTCTTTAGTTATTTATTTATTTATTTTGTGTCTAATTATCAGCTAAACAAGTTAGAAAAATGGAAATATGTTACAAAACTAAGAACAACACTCCAATTGCATCTTCCTTGTAGGAAAGGGTGAAGTCTGTGTTTCATGCAAAAGAGTTTGGGAAGATAATCAACTTCAAGACTCCAGAACTAGCCAAGGTACGAAAACCATTCTGCTCATAAAGAGCAACATTTACATACATCCAGCTGTGATTTCATCGAAGGCACTGCAGATATGCCTTAAGCTGTATGTATTGCATATATGTCGATTTGTAAGTGTCCAACAAATAAAAATATACAATGTGTTCGGTTAGGTGCACTGCAAAACAAAAAAAGAGACATTGAGAGATTTCCGTAGTATGTCATCCAAATTACACTGTGCAACACATCACTCCCCCCCAACCACCCCCCAAGTCAAGACCCTGTCACCTGGCAATCACTGAGACACCGGATATCCTTAGATGTCTGCGCGTCTTCTCTTTCTATTTAATTTTCTATTTTAATTCAGTTTTATTTGTATAGAGCTTTTTACAATTGACATTGTCACAAAGCAGCTTTACACAGTAAAATTAAATTAGGAAGAAATCTAAACATTTTTCTACATCCCCCTACACATCCTTAATGAGAAGCCCACGGCGACAGTGGAAGGAAAAACTCCCTCGGTTGACACGAGGAATAAACCTTAAGAGGAACCAGGCTCAGGAGGGAAACCCATCCTTATTTGGGTCAAACCATAAAATACAACCACATAACAAAATTTCATTTCAGTCCAACATGTAGTCCGGTTGGTTCTACCACAACTGGAACTGTGTTTAGAGTTGGTAGCTTTGGTTGGTGGGTAGGAGTGAATTCGTTGGACCAAATTAGGGAAAAGTTAGTTATCTTTTACATTTTCACCGTCATTAACTATTTCTTGGCTGTAAATAGAAGCTAGATTTTTTTTTTTTTTAAGTGTTCAGTTCAATCCTCAATGTGTTATGAAGCTAGACATTTTGCATGGACTGTGACTCTTCAGCTTTATACTAATACTCAACATTTTGTTTTCTTTTCCCCACAGTGGGTTCTGACCAAGCTTCAGGATGCCAGGGAGAGCCTTCAGAAATAAGCCGTGTGTCTGGAAGCTTTAAAGAAAACTGATACACACAAATGTATACAGACAGACTCCTCTATCCTAAGTGTGTGCCTTCACTTATATGCAAAACCACAACAAACTTTACAGGCTGTTGCTCCCTCATTCAGAACAGCACAAGTTAGACATGTGTTATAGTGACTGTTAGGGGAAAAAGAACAAAAGTGTGCGTTCTTGTTTACAGCTTCATTCTGGTCACTACTAACTCATGTGCATCACGTGCATAGAGACACAACAGAAGTCAGTCTGTAACAAAAGCATGCATTTGTGTCACCGACATTGCAAGAACAATTTTATCTATCCGTTTTCCTCACTAATGACATGATCTACAAACAAAAAACTATCAGCTCAGTTGTTACTGAGTGCCGCATTCCGTCGCTGCCATGATTAAATATTAATTATTCTTCTACTGGATTGTGCATTTTGTCAGAAATGCCGCTTGTGTGCTCCATGAAGGTACATCCAACAGGTTTTATTTATTGAATGGAACAATAACAGCCAATATATTTATGTTTTTTGTTTTTTTTAATTGTTTAAAAAAAGGTAAACATATCAGCATGACATCGTCTACAAACAAGTTTATTTTTTTACTTGTGGCTTTTGCATGAAGCCTTTTGTTTGGCCTTGTGTGTTTAATTAATAGTTTACAGCTTCTCAACAGTATTGTACTGTGAATACTCCCTGGCTTTGGTGTGTACTGTTGATTTTGTTCTCAGCTTTTTAATGCAGCCTGTGCTGTTTACTACTGTCCATCTCTGTACCTTTAACACTGAATCCAGCCCAACTGAAATATGATATGCAATAAGAACTTTATTAGCCTTTCAGTGGCACTAATGCATAATTATGTTTATTTAGTATTTATCGATTATTATAACGCTGTCCTGTAATTTTTTTTAAATCGGATATATATGAATAATCTGTATTTTGATCAACTTGCCAACTAGTTTACTGTTTAATGGTGCACCAGTCTGTTGTGGGAAGGTGGCTTGAAAATATTTTTTTTAAAAATCATGAAATAAATAAAACATTTAATTTTATACAAACTGACCAAAAATTTTTGATTTTTAATTGTTTTTTTTATTAACTTTACTGAAAAAATAGAACTGTCAGCAATTGTAATTTTGTCTCTGTGTAGTACAAATGGATTTGAAATAAAGCCATCAAAATGTAATGGAATTGTATTCATAAAAGTTTCAGCTTTACTTCAGTCCTATTAACCAAACGTACTGCATTAAACATTTAGGAATTACAACCGTTTTGACATAGACCCTCCATTTTCAAAGAATCAAAAGTAATTGGACAAACTAACATAATTTTAAATGTATGCATAACTTTTTAAATACTTGGATAGAAAGCCTTAGCAGTGACTGCTGGAGGTCTTACTTTATACCTTGACATCACCAAATGCCAAGTTTACTCCCTTGAGGTGCTTTGGCAGGTCTTTAATGCAGCCATTTTTTGTTTTCATTCATTGCTTGTGAGTCCTGCTTTCAGTTTAATGTTAAGATAGGGGGAAAACATACTAATTTGGTTTGACTGACATGAAGGCTTATAAGAATTTTACACTTCCTTGCTGTAAGAAGCTCTTCCATTGCTTTTACAGTGTATTTTTGGTCATCGCTGATATGTACTGTGATGCATCAGCCTATCAGTTTAATCTGAATATTTGACTGAATCTGAACAGAAACGATCACTATATACGTCGAATTCTTCCTACTTCACACCTTTAATAAACTCTAAAGGTCCACTGTCAACCATACATGCCCATGAATGGTATACTTCTCTATAGACACTGTAGACTGCCTATTTCCTGAAGAGTGCTCTTGAGTTTAGATGTTGTGTGTTTTTCTTGATCAACTTTTCAAATTTTACAATCCAAAATGTGGGTACAGTTGTATTTATGGTATTTGATTGTGTAAATCTTGAAAGGAAAATCGCATAAGGCACGAGTATTGTGATTTTATAACCTTGATTTTGTATTCACTAGATTTGTCTTTCATATCCTTTTCATTGGCCAGCCATTGACTTGGTAATCCCAAGTTTTCTGTACTACCTTGAACACCCTTCAAAAAGTCCAAACAGCAAAAACCATTTAAAAAATATTTTATTAGTTTACAGCACAGTTGACATAGTTTGAAAGTACAATATATTTATTATTTATATACTCTAAATAGAACATTTGGTTTGCGTGCAGAGAATATAAATCTGTGGGAAAAAGTATCATAAAATACAGCAATGGAAAAATAAATTACAAGACTACTTTTACTGTTTATTGTTTTAAAATGGTCTGTTAATTTTTTCCAGAGCTCTACCTTGACTACAACTGTTTTTTTTTTCTACAACAGGATGCTGTTAGTACTTTCGTTAAAAAATGTCGTCAAAGCTAGTAAAGATGGTTTTACTTTCTCAGACATTCTCCGAAGTATTTTAAAAAGCAAATAAAGCTGTATGATGATGTGAGGGGAAAAATGGCATAGAGTTAATTTTTCCAAATCGTAGTTAGATTTGAAAGAAATGTACATTGTTGTTGAAGCTAAAATAAATAGCATAGTTGACCTTTCACAGTTCGACTAAGCAGTGCAACTAAATTAGGGCACATTGAAGGTATTTTCTTCCTACAACTGCATTTATGTATATATGTGCATATTGCTACAAATGTAAACCTTTTTGCACTATAATTAAATTATTTTTTGCACAACTATAATTTAGCTAATTCGTAAGCATTTCTGTACATGTTCAGTAAAGGACAACCAAGTAGAGTTGTTTTTTTTTTTTTTTTTTTTTAAACATTCATAAATCTTAAACATCATGCCCTTTACCCAAATCATCCCTACTTTCAGCAACTTAATCATCAGCAGCAGCTATATCTGAATTACTTTTGTCTATTTAGTGTGTTAGAGCCTCAGAAGAAGATCCCAAAAGAGACAATCTGCTTCTTCAGGCTCAGAATAAGGCCATAGTGAAGTGTGAACCTGTATCTCCAGTCCCAATTCCGTCCCTGAGTCCTTCCCCTAAACACTTCTGGGGGTTATTGATTTATTTATTTTTTTGGCCCTCCAGAATAGAGACTGAGAGAAAATGTGAAGAAAGTTCGGTCAGAGAGGAGGAAGAGGTTAAGGCTTTGTGGTCTAAACCTGCTTTTAGACTAGATTGAAATCTTTCAGGTTGCTTCTCAGGATGGTGTCCTTCACTGCGGCGAAGATCAGGCGGATGTTCTCGGTGTCGGTAGCGCAGGTGAAGTGAGAGTACACGGTCTTATCTTTGTCGGGGTTCTGGTCCTGGTACATCTTCAGGATGAACTCCTGCGCGGGTTTAGGATCACCCTGAGGGCCTTAGGACACATGAGAAAACAATGGTAAGTGATGGTTCTGCTACATGAGGAACAACCCAGTTGGGGATAAATAGCAAATAGTAATATATTTATTTAATACACAGTATTGTTGTAAGTGTTAGCTTAGATGCTTGTTTAATGTTGTCTGCATTAATGTTTCGTAAGAAACAGCAGCACTCTAGAAATATATTTTTATAAAAATAAGTGTTTTGTTGTATTCTTTTAAAGAAAGTAAGATCATTATTAGTTCATATACGATGTAAGAGACATCCATCAATGACAAGTACAAAATATTACCACGCAATGGTCAACAGAGCTACCATATAAACACTGACTGCTACATTCTGGCAAACAATTTGGTTTAGACGTCTACATTTTGCCAACCATGTTATCCTTATTATTTGAAACGAGCCCAAGACCCAAACCTAGGACATTTTTGCTGTGAGGCAAAAGTGTTACTATGTCACTGTGCCACCCCACTTACACTCCCCTACTATTTTATAGGCACAATAAATATTTATTGGTTGTATATATTTATGGGGGAAATTTCAACCTAATTAGCCTACACTTGTATTTCAGTTTATACAAGATGAATGCATTTAATTAGGAAAAGTCATTGAAATGCAGAAAGTACACTTGCTTCCACTAGTGGGTAATTTTGTGTACTTAGTTAAATCTGAAACGGAACAAGTTTTTTTTATTTGAATTGTTTTTTGAATTTTTTATTAATATTGTTTATGTTGTATTTTGTGTGTGTGTGTGT
>JBCNYG010000012.1:8268125-8283172 GCA_039654305.1 Porochilus rendahli | reverse complement strand
TATATATATAATGTATATATGTGTGTGTGTGTATATGTGTATATATATATATATATTTTTTTTTTTTTTTTGAGTCATGAGCCAAATATGAACAAATCTTGAATTGCATGACTCATTGAATGCCTCATGCATTATTACATGGTAACACTGTCAAAAGATCTAAACCTATGTTTTCAAAAAACCTCCATTAACCCAAGTAGACTAACAGACCAGTGTTTCAGAAGTGAAGAAGGAAAAGTGTTAAAATCTCAGCTGCTTAAATCCCTTTTGTATTATTGTAGTGAACCATATTCTTTATACAGCTTCTCTCTTTGTGTCTCTCAGGTGGAGCTGCAGTGGAGCGATGCGCTCTTCATGTTTGAGTACTTCAAGCCCAAGACCCTGCCAGAGTTTGACGGCTATAAGACAAGCACGGTGTCTGCAGATCTGGCCAACCTGCTGAAGAGACTTTCTGGAATCATCCCTGACTCAGATGAGCCTACGCTGACGATTGATGAAGTGTCAGCCTATATAGAGGGAGGAGCATCCAAGGTCTGAACCTATAACCATACTTTTAGTCTTGTTTGGATCCCCGAACGGATCTGCCTGCTCAGCCTCCACTAATATGATTCTCTTTTGTTGAAGTGCATTACATCGGAACTGTGTTAAAGAATTAAAAATGTCATGTCATAGTGACATTGTAGACCTTATACCATTTTCCTTTTTATTTTTTTTTTTGTCCCTGGTTACATAATTGCTTCATGAATCATTTAAACAGAGTCTGACAGCCTAATGAAATCGAAATAAGTTCATAACTAGTAACTTAAAGCAGACCACAAAGCTCTGCAGGTTGGATGTCTGTCTCAGGTTGGATAAAAGCAATATCAGTAGGTAATGATGTCACAGACTGTGTAGGTCATGTGACACACTGGTGGATCTTGTTTGCATTCAAGCAACAGGCTAAATAAGGAATATGCAGCTTTTCTGTAACATAAGTGTACATAAATATTGCATTTTTATCCTGTTTAAAGGGTGGATTTCTCTGCATATTTTAAAAGTATTTATTTATTTATTACCAAAGAAACATTTATGACATTCGTCTGCTCTGTATTTGCCCAGGCACCGTCACTCCCTGAAGGAACCCCTCCAGCACCCCCGCTGGTCAATGAGCTGTACTACCTGTTAGCTGACTACCACTTTAAGAACAAAGAGCAGGCCAAAGCCATTAAACTTTACATGCAGGACATCTGCGTGTGCCCCAAAAGGTCAGTACTGATTCTGATTATTTATTATTCAGAACTATTCCGAATTAATTTTCTCTCTCATTGGCTCAATCATTTTCTGAACCGCTTAATCCTGCATGGATCGCAGGGAGGCTGGTGCCTATCTCAGCCAACACTTGCAAAAGGTGGGGTACGTGATGAGCATCTTGCAATACCGTCACAGGGAAACGCACACACAAGAATTCGCACACTTTCATATCTAGAGTCAGTTTGGAACAGCCAGTTAGCCCAATGTGCTTGTCAGTGGGCTGCAGGAGGAAATCTGGAGTACCCAGAGGAAACCCACACAAGCATGGGGAGAGCATGCAAAGAATCAAACCCACGACGATGTTGCTGTGAGGCAGACGTGCTAACCGCTATGCCACTGTTCTGCTCTTAAACGTTTTAATGTGTTCCAATTTTGTGAACCATGCCTTCATTAAATCATACCAGATTCGACTCCTGGGCCGGGATGGCTTTGGCCCGGGCCACTCGGATACAGGACAAGCTGAACTCGAACGAGCTGAAGAGCGATGGGCCTGTGTGGAAGCACTCTCTCGCTGTGCTTACGTGCTTTAAGAGGGCACTGGAGATCGACAGCTCCAACCTGAGCCTGTGGATCGAGTATGGCACCATGTCCTATGCCCTTCACTCCTTTGCCTCCAGGCAGCTCAAGCAGTGGGGCAGCGACATGCCGGCCGACCTGATGAAATTGGTATGTATAGCGATGAATGTCGTACCTCTAGTGTAAGCACAGTAGTAGATATTGGTGGTTGGAAAAACTTGTATGCACACAGATGGAGGACCGGAAGATTTCGATGCTGGAGACGGCATACAAGTGTTTTCAGAGTGCGTCCAAGTGTGGAGGCGACTGTAATGAGGAAGAGTGGCTGATACACTACATGCTAGGCAAGATCTCTGAGAAGCGCAAGTTACCCCCGAAAGACTATTTACAGCTTTTCAAGCAGGTGATCTACTCCACTTAACTCAACATGCAGGGTGTAGTATTTATACTAAAAGATTTTAGTAATTATTTTGTATTACGACATTTTCTATGTGATTATTTATTATTTCGTGTCCTTTCTCTCTTTCCTCCTTCATTCTCCTGTAGTCTGCTCATTTTCTTCATGAGGAAGCTGCATATTATCCCCGAAAAATCCACTACCACAACCCACCTGATCTGGCCATGGAGGCGCTGGAAGTAAGCCAAGTCGTGAAATAAACCACGAGGCTCTTCTTTTTTTTCCCTCCATTTTTTCTTTATTGTTATTCCTTTAAAAACACTTTAATTTAGTTAATCTTTGCGTTTTATTTCATCTTATTGCATTTATTCTGCATTTATAATTCTTTTTATATACACTTCTTTATGCTATATTTTATTTCTATTTTATTTAATATATTTTTATTTTATATATATGTTCTTATTTATTTATTTTACTTTTTTTTGTTTACATTTTTCTATTTTTATTGACTAACTAGAAAGTCCCTTAAATAGTTATAGTTATTGTTATTGTTCTTGACATTTATAAGTTTTATTCTTCAATTTTTAGGACAGTCATAACAAGCATTTAACTACATATTGTACTACATATTGTACTGTGCATTGTATGTGACCAATAAAAATTTAATTGAATTGATCTCTCATCTGGTCTCGTTCATCACAGCTGTTCTTCCGTACGACTGCCACGATCCTGAAGCTGTTAGAGGAAGAGAGCATCAAGGAAGAATCAGAGCAGAAGGACCATCTCGACTATGAGCTTTTCTTTAACATGCTCGCCGAGGCTGCTGTTGGCCCTTTCGCACGCGGAGAGGAGAAGAGCATGCCTAAAAGAAGCAACAAGTATGTCAGAAGTACTTTCTGGACCTCTCAATGCTGTTGTAGAGGAATTTTTTTAAAGTAGTGATATGATTGCAGAACTAAGCATGATTAAATAAAAGATTATTAATTATACATGTGACCCACTCCAGCATAATACGGATTAAGTCGCGTGGTGTTTTGAGCAAAAGCTAAAGTAAGATGAAAATGGCTTACCTGGAGGAAAATGCGATATGGCAAAAAATGTATTGTTCAAAGCATAACTTCAACCAAGTTCCAATATCCATAAACGCAATCTATCCATGCTAAAATAGTTGTTTAAGAAAGGGTTTCATGTCAATGCAAAACAATGGCAAAATCGACTTTTAATTGAAATTTAATTGAATTTTCAAACCGTTTTTGTGATTGCTCGGTATTTCCTTATTATCCACATTCACTACCAGAATACTCTCCCTACTTAGGGAATTCCAATAGGATTCCACAAATCATACAATGGTAAACCCATGAGAAGCCTCAAAACAGCATGACTCAGTGTAAATAAAACTCGTCTGTTGCTAGGAAGATGCTAGGTCGCTCGCACTGATTGGTTAGAAAGCCAGATTCATTTAGTTTATGGGTGTTAGTGAGTTGCAAATGCAGACATTCAGAAGCTGGTTCTGTAACTGTAATTACTACAGTATGTTCTCAAAAGAAGCATTTCCTGATTATCGACATGCAAAGTGATATAACTATAATTATGTATTATACCTCATTTTAAAGTGTATTAATGTAAATATATCAATATCTCAAATTTTCTACTTGATCCATATTATGCTGCAGTGGGTCGTCTGTGTTCCTACAGTTAGATTTCTTAGATAGTCTTTCATGGGTTAAGAATATTATCTTGTGCTAATCCATGCATATCATTTATTTATTTATTTAAAATACTAGTTCTTAGAAAATTCCAGATTTAAAAAAATATATAAAATACAGGCATTTTCACAGTCTCTTAGAGCAATCAGTCACAAAGGGGTCATAAATAAAGGTTTTTAATTTGCTAGGAAGTTATGGCCTTTGAAAGTATGCTTGTCCAAAATATTAACATTACAGAGTTAAAACCAATTCAATTTTCAGATTTCATTTTAATCACATTATTTATTTAGTTTATTCGAGGGCTTATTACAATTTACAAACAGTATGTTTGCAAAACTTTTCTTTATTAGTGTATTTCGGAGTGGACACTCTTGGATGGACACATTCACGTGCTGGTGTAATCAACATTTCAGAATCCGGTTCAGATATGTTTTGCTCTAAAGTTACACACCTTGATGTACGTTATAAAAAGTGCTATGATTGAAAAAAGATACATTTCTTATTATCACAAGCGATAGAAAAGTCGGAGTGGACATTTTGGACGTACACGTTTGCAGAATAAATCGGGGATATTGCCACCAATGCATGATTTAGTTCAACAACATATGCTTATCTAATATCGAATAGAACATTTTTTATGACAAGCATCCTCCTTTGAAAATTATTTCAGTTGGAATACTTTGTCCAGAATTTAACTTCCGTGTATATTTCCATGACAAGGTGATACTTTTTTTCATTACTCAAGGTACTCTTTAGTATTGTATATTTATTAATGTATGAAATTTGACATATGTACATATTTTGGTACAATAACCCTCATTTTATGTATCCCAGTGCTCTAGGCTCCTACAGTATGTCAGTCTAACCAGTGAAACAATGCTAGAAGTTGTTCTTACCTACATTTCTTACTCACCAAGTTCTCCATTAAGCAGTGAAATTCAGATTAAAGAACAATATCCATTGCCAATTCTGCACATATGTCGATAGTATCACTTCCGATAGTTCTGCATGGCAGACGTTTGTTAAGCGCACGCGCTGTGTGCTAGCAGGTGACAGGCGAGTACACATGCGCAAATATACCTGATGTACAAACATGATGTAGTTACAGTAGCTACCGAGAGAGGGCGACAGAAGGGACTGACTTGGCGTAAATAACCGTTCTGGTTAAGACTGAATTAAGACTGGCCGGAAAAAAAAACATTTTTCCTGAATTTTTTTTTTGTCTGTTAAAGAAAGTTATCATATATATTACCAACAGCAGATCAGCAAAATAAGAAATTTAAAAGAAGAATGGCAAAGATTCCACCAAATGGGAAAATGTTTAAGCAAAATCTTGACACTTTGAATCGAAACCTTAGGTGCCAATCGATTCAGACTCTTTATCAGAATTAGAGTCTTATTCTGGAGGATAGTAATGCTGAGTGTTTGTATTTTTTTTTGTGTATGTGCTCAACAGGGAAAAACCTCCTTTTCTGAACGATGAAGATTCTCACTCTTCCTCAGCGGTGACGGCGTTGACTGCAGCAATCTCCACATCGACGGCCGTGCCCACGGCGACATCGTTGCCCAGCGATGGTGCGGCAGGTGTGACTTCTCCCCCATGCGTGGTCACTCCGCTCGACCACGATTACGCCAAACGTAAAAAGCTGCAGCAGAGGCAGGGGCAGCCGCAGGACGGTACAGTACACATGGCCTGGAGTTTATTCTCACTCACACACTCACTCACCTGGGGGTGATCATTACTACAATACTGACGGCTAATCCTCAATCTGGGGTTTGGTCTATAGGCTTGGGTTTATAACACTGACTCAATAATGACTCCTCCCACCCCTGCTCTTATCATCCGCACGCTGAGGATCATGGGAATATGAGCGACAAAGCTGGCAGGGTCCTCCGTTCAGATTGGTTGCTGAGACGAAAGTTGTTACTGATCGGCTGAATAGTAATATGACGAGTCAGACTCGGGAGAATGAGGCAGTTTGGAGAGAATGGAATACATTCATCAAACAACCTCATTTATTTATAAATCCTTCACAGAAAGCAATTTCACAGGAAATTTGGTTTTCATGAGAATCCTGTTATCTCAGAAAAACATTCATAACTGTCCAAAACAAGCAGTCTGAACAAGAACCGGGATGAAGCCCAAACTTTCATTTGTCTCAGTTTTAAGACAACCAAAAGGAGCACATGTCGTTTTCAGTGATCATACCCTCCTGTGCAAATCTCTGCATGCACCGCCATGTACGCAGTGTTAATAGAGAGAAAATTAGAGAGAATAAACAAACGTACCATTGTGTCCTGGAGATCTATTTAGATTATTTCCTGTTTTGGGGTAAAGCATACAGCTAAATAGTACACGTGCCGTATTTGGTTAGACAGAGGCGGCGCTTCTGAATCTGTGTCAGATGACAGGCGTGACCTAGATCCTGGACAGATGTGAACTCACTGATCTTGTCTCTCTGGAGTGCTTTAGTTTTTCTACACTTAAGGTAGAAAAATAGATCAGGAAGCACCTCTGGCTCAATGTGTAGCTTGAAATGATTGCTTTACTCATTTAATTGTCTTTTTAAATCAGGTTCTGTTTTGGGATGTTTTCATGTAGCTGTTATAATAGGACCCTGGCACGCCCTTTCCCTCCCCCCCTCTCAGTGTGGGTCTTGAGAGAGGTTAGAATCAAAACAAGTAAATCGAGAGCGTCGGAGTGAGACAGCCTCGAATGCTTCCAAGCAAATTCCTGGTACGGTTTGATTCCAGTACAAAGGCGATTCAAATTGGAATCGACTCAACTGTGTGTAGAAAGAGTGTGAGCCAATGGGAGTTGAGCTGTCAGGGAAAAGTCCTCAGCACGATGATAAATTTGTATTTGGTATGCAAAGCACAGTTAGCATTAGTAATTAGAACCTAGGGAAATTAGCATCATTTATATCTGATTCGTGCATCCCAGATACATAGTCAGATAATAGGTTTAATCACGTTTACTTGCGTGTCATGTTAATGTGTATTAGAAGGGGGGTGGCCTTAATGACACCAATACTAATAATAAGTATATGTAGGAATTTGCGCTGTAAACGTGTGGCCCCTGCAGCTGTGTCGCCATGTTCCCATTCTTTCCTGCAGCCTACTCGAGCTCCCTTCCTCCCTGCTGCCTACCTGCCTGCTCCCTCTCTGCCTGCCTCTGGCCTGCTTCGCACTTTGCTGCCTCTTAAACAATGCATGATGGGATGAGGATTTATCACTCTGGACTAAAAAAGGAAAATTTCCTTTACATCCCACAGTGCACTTTGCACGGCTGTCTGTGCTAAATGACAACTCTGTTTGTTTGTTTGTTTGTTTGTTTGTTTGTTTGTTTTTTCTGTGGCTCACTTGCACTGGGAAGGAGGTTGAAGGATAAAAATACATGTGTATATTTGGGTTGAGAAATCATTGGCACTTGCTGGTGTGTGGGTTATGAACTGTACTGGGCTCACTTTGTGTATTACTTTATAAGTAAATTGGCTTGAGTACTTCTTGGTTTATCAGATGCAGTATCTAAAAGAAACACTTTTTCTTCAGCCCTGTACAGGAATAAAACACGTCAGATCACACACCTACCCTCAGGTAAATGTCCAAACTCTGAATGCTCCGAGTTGAGATCTGTTTTTGCTGTTTTCTAAAGCCATGGTCTCCTCTGCAGCCAGCTTCTCTCACGACCACGATTACTGCAGGTCTGGGTGTGCGCCTTCTTTACGAGTGGGACCTGCGTATGGTATAAACTACAGACACCTCCCTCCAGTCCAAAAAAGCCCTAACTAATCCTAACTCTCTATAAAGCTCTGGCAGAGAACCGCTAACATCTAAAGTTTTACTTTCATCCAATGAGTGACACCTTATTAAAGGTCACTATTGCCATCACTATTAAACGCTATCCAAGAAATAGTGCGCTTAATAAATAGACATTATTATGATTTTTATGAACACTTTTAATATGTTTACACTGGATTTTCTTAATCAATTTAAGGAAACACAATAGATCTCGAACACACCTGAGAAGAATTTCTGTACAAAAGCTACTTTAGTGTCATTTCAGTCAGAAATCCCACTAGGAAGAGATATATGGAGACGTACGTGGACTGTATACTTCCCTTTGACGTTGCTGTACTGACTTACGGCCGAGACTTTACTCCGCTAGTTAGCGATCAACAAACCAACAAGTTTTGCCCTGTCACTTTCCTTAGGTGGTGATGAATTCCCACTGGCAGTACCCTCTGCTTTAGCGCAGTTCCATCATAACTGAGGTGTCATTTGTGTAAAAGATACAAAACCACATGGCTTTTATTACAAACCAAAATTAATTATAAATTCATTTACATTTTAAAGACTTGAACTGACTTTTGACTTGTTAAACATCACGTAACATTCATTTACAAAATATGAATCTACAATAATATGAACTGCATGGGAGCACATTGCTTAGGTTTTATACAAACAATTAACTGATAACAAGGTATTAATTGGTCCAATAAAATACAAAACGCATTTAACATTAATATAATGAGAATAATAAGCGTAACTGAAGTGGCATCACATCGTGACATGACTACTTTTATATCAGTATACAGATGAAGTTTCAAACTCCAAGTAACTGCCAGTCATGTGTTATGCAACCACAGCAAATAATTTGTGAATATTAAAACAACAAATAAATCTTCACAATTCTAACAATATTGTTTCTTATTTACTAATTTTTTTTTTTTTAATCACACGTCAACTTTTTGTTTCTGCTTACAATGAAATTGCCCTTTATCAATACTTAAATGAAGCATTCGGTCGCCTTAACCCTGCATGAGCGCTGTACATATCAAACCACGCCTTAGTCGATCACAGCACACACTCTTACGAGAACAAAGTACCTACATGGACTTGTCTAGGCCCCGCAGAAATCGTATATTGCACAAGCAAGGTGCCACATGTAACACCACCCACTTACCTGAGGTAACCTTGCCTGAGGCAAACATTCATTTAGTTAATTTAAATATATTGTTGACATGGACAAGTTAAGGCCCCAAGTTTTAAAAGAACAACGTGTAGATCCTCTAAACCCTGAATACTAAGTGTTAAACCCTACAGCCATGTTGTAGTGTGCTGTTTATTTTTTGGATTTGGGTTGTTGGTACAGTTGCTATCTAATCAGATATTCTTTTTTGGAAGAAATGTGAAGTGCGTCCTCTGCCACTGCTCCACTGTCTGTCCTGATCAAACAGTACTAAACAGCATTTTAGCATTCAGCAGCTATTCTGCTCAGTATTCTGCTTCACTGTAAGACTTCTGTGTGTGCTTACGTGTGCTTTTATGTGTGTGTGTGTGTGTGTGTGTGTGTGTGGATTGATTGGATACTTGACTGTATTGTTTTGCCTGTCACTTCAAAACAAAAGACCCTGGTCACTACCTAATTTCTTATTTTGCAATTAACGCAAGCCCTTCAGATCCATATTTTTTTTTTATAAAGGATTGTTGTTGTTTTTTTGTCCTATTCCCCATGCTGAGCTAGCCAGTACACTGGCATTCTGTGCTAAAATGTTTGCTGACAGTTTGGTATCACTGCTTCCCGATTCAGTTGCCAGCTTTCTCAGTTTCTCCGCATGCAAAAGCTTTTTTTCCCCTGAACTTATCATTACCAGGAATATAAAAGCCAGGGTTTTTTATTTTTATTTTTTATTTTTTTTGAGGAAGTATAGTGGAACGCTTTATGTAAGAAAACAGCAATCCCTCCATGCTTTGTGAATTCACTGTGCGCTTGCTTTGCATAAAAGAAACTTCCACCAATCCTGACATTTCAAGAAATCATCCACTAACTTTTTATGAAGTTTTTCATCCTCCAGCCACAATTTTTATGATCGCAGCTTACCAGCATGGCTTTCTGGAACTCTGAGTCTGGCCCTGGAATTAAGTTAGAAGCAGGTTTAATTATGTGCAGAAATATTATCTGTGGGTGATTCTTGGGATTTCGGTGTTAATATGTGGGTTCTTGTTGGAAACAATCTATCAAGATGTTCAAAACTTCTTTGATTTCACTTTGATCAAACTTTAAAGGAGATGCCATGGTGTGTGTGTGTGTGTGTGTGTGTGTTTGTGTCTGTATTTGTGTGTTTTCCGTCATCAGAGCAAAGTCAGGACAGTGTGGCGGTGTTATCGGACTCCAGCTCTCTGCAGGACGTGTTTATGGACCCCACCAGTTCACAAGATAGCACTCACAAACTGGACTCAGGGAAATGTCAGTTATTTTCTGATGATGCAAGAACGCCCATGAAAGAAAAAACAGCTGGAGTGGAAGAATCAGGTAGTGCTTTTATGTTGGTACTTAAGATATATTGAAGCTGAGGGTGTGCAGAGTGTCTCAGACCTTTCCAGGGTTTGATAGTGAAGTGTATTCATTTTGGAAAAACAAATAGACAAAAATAATTATAAAATGCATATACACGGCCCAGACAAAAAAAATGTTGCACACACTAATATTTTCATGGAGTAAATATAGCCTTGATTACAGCAATGTAATCTCCATGACATTGTTGCTCCAGTTGGTCAGGACGAGGCTCAGCAACAATTAAATGAAATTTGCTGTTGAGCGGAATGTACTGAATGAGCAGGTTATCATATCAATGGACTTTTCTTCCCTGATGGCACGGATATAAAATTGGGACTCAAATAGTGAAAGAGTGGTTCAGGGGGCATGAGGAATCATTTTCACGTATGTATTGGCGCCCCGAGTCCTGACCTTAACCCTGTTGAAAGTGTTCAGGATGTGATTTATGGAGTGGTTCAGTTTTTCCCTCATCAAAAGTATGGCTAATAAATAAAAACACTGAAAATACCAATTCTATTTCATTCTTACTGACCGCCGAGGCGGTGCTTCAGCACTGGATGTGTCCGTCTTGCGCATGCGCAGGTCGAGTGTTTATACCAACAAAGTCACACGTGACATCTGACGACCCCGGGTCAGCCTATATCTTCCGGTGGCGTCAGAGGGTCTGTTCCTGTTTATCTTCTCGCTCGCAGGTAGCGCATGCTAATGCGCTAGCCCAAGCTAAGTGGCTAAAATACTGAACAATCTCGTTGCTGGTAGCCTTGCGACGTCTAGTCGGAGCCGCGGACCATTTCGCCCTCCAAAGGCTGCAACAGACCCTGTTCGGGATCATCATCCTCTGTTGGATAAGTTTAACTATTTCTTTAAATAAGCTGTACAACCCGCTGCACTCGGCTCGGTTGTACTTGTTTGTTTTTTCTGGTCGAACGTAATGTTCTCGCTTATACCTTGTATCGCTGAGATTTAAGTTTCGTTTTACACTTTGGTGACGGTAGCGCTCTCGCTCCCCCTCCAAGTTGTTGTACCGCCGTATGTCGGCGCGGGCATTCTCATAGTTGGTGACGGTGGCGTTCTCGCTCCAGCCGCGACGTAGTAACTTTAAATAAACCGTACAACCCACTGCACTCGGCTCGGTTGTATTTGTCTTTTGGGCGAACGTAGCATTCCCGCTCACGCCCTGTATCGCTGAGATTTAAGTTTCGTCCTACACTTGTTGGTGACGGCAGTGCTCTCGCTCCCGCTCCCAGTTCCCTGTACCGCTGTATGTTGGCGCGGGCACTCTCATAGTCGGTGACAGTGGCGTTCTCGCTCCAGCCCCCGTACATACGTAACTTTCATTTTAAAGTGTAATCTTTAATGTAATCCAAATTGTCACTTTAAATAGCTTGAGAACATGCAGAGACCGTAGTTTTAATACAGCGAAATGTTACTTTAAAAAAAAATCCTTCGGTACAAAAATAAAACCGTTTCAGGGTTTGGGTAAGAAACCAGATCGTCTCCACTTGTGTTCTTTTTCCTGATGTTGTAGTTGGAATGTTTGAAGTGTTTTCACCACGACTGTTACTCGTGTGTCCATTTAGTTCCCGCACTGTTTGTCTGTTCATCCATTTTTTTTAAACAGATAATTCCGTGAATTCCTACCATCCGTGTATTTCAAAATATTTAAGTCTTTCTGCTAGAAAAGCCTGATCTTACTCTCTCCACCTCAGTCTAACTTTAAGAAAGTTGATATTGAAAGATTTCAGTCGATGTAACATGTTTAAAAGTGTTTAAAAAGTCCAGTTTTAATACGACCAACACACTAATTCGACTATCTCTAACATCATGTAAAAGTACTGATTGTGGACATTAAAGTTCCCATGGCACCAACCGAGCTCCAGCCAAGTAACTTATTACTGCTTGAAACACAGCACTTCTACTTGTAGCTGTATTTTATTAATATTATCATTATTGTTATCATTATCTAATTTTTATAGTTTTTTTTTTAGCTAGAAACACAAAAGCACAGATTAAAAGTAACACTTTGTTCAGACCACTCACACCACTGTTACTGTTTTTCTGTTTACATGAACAGGCTTACGGAGGAGATGGTTTTTTCCAAAGACTCAAGCGTGTGGTCTATGATGCCAAATCCACCATCATGGTGAGTGATGACCCCAGTTTATCCCTGACATACTAGTCAGGTATGAATGTTGTGGTCGGACTGGTTTAGGTTAACCTTGATCAAGGAAAGGTGATCGTTACCGATTCCCCAATTTTTTGAAATTGTGAAAAATGTGCTCAGAGCCATTGTTCATGGGCTACATAACAAAGCATGGCCGTCAAGTGATACAGGTTTCTGTATTTTACTTGGAAAAAGCATGATTCATAAAATCATATCTTATAAGGCTTTTTTTTTCATTGAAATTTTTCTCTTTTGGAAATTTCTGGAATTGCACAATTCTGAAAATGTTCTGATTTCACTGCATGCATTTTTGTGAATGCTCAAAAAAACATTTTAAACTCATTACTAGCCTCCTGCTTAGAAAAGGAGGGAAAGTGAGAGTTCTTTTCCAAAGCTGATAACAAAGACAAATGTAAGTGATGAAAAAAAACTCTGTGATTGACCAGATTATCAGAAAAACATACAGAACAATATACAGGACATGCTTGCTCAAAGGTCAGTTACTGGATTTAATAATAATTTAAATAAGAATCCAAATAATAATTCAAGTAAAATCAAAACCTGCAGGACCGTCATGATCATGCATCAGATGTGATCATTTTGTCACTTAACAAAACTAACATTGCCAACGGTCATGCACACTCCGTTTCAGCATCTCTTAAAACTCATTTAGTACTTTTTAACCTTTAATATTTTGTTTCTGGTTGGTGGAAAGCCACCAGTGAATTTGTGGTATAAGCTGATTTATCCATCATTAACGTCAGGATAACAAATATGGCACATGACCACCAATCAGTAGGCTACTCCCTGCACCAGACTGTGGATTCACTGTGTCCCCGAGCTGTAAACTTCATTTATGACCTGTCACAGCAAAGTGGGCATTAAGTCATAAATTAATAATTTTGAGTTATTGGTACTATTTTGTAGCTGGTATCTTTTCCAATATTCGTGCATATTTGTAAACATGGTGACAGAAACCGATTAAGACTTCAGCAGCGTAGATATTTTACAAACATTAAATGAAGTTCAGGACTGCAGTGCTTCAGACATGGCAGAGCCGTTTGCCGCGGGTCATTGCTTATCTATGATATCTCTGCTACACCCCACCCAATTTCATTTCAACTTCTTGTTCATAATAAATAAAATTCTAAAGTCATTTATGGGGGTGGGTCAAATTTTTAAAAATAAAAAACTAATAGTAGAATAATTCTTCCCGTCTAATGCTTTAATTCCATATTTTGTTGTGTTGTGTATAGCATGCTAACCTCATAGAGCTCACTGAAGCTAACTAGCAATCAAATTAAGCTGCAATTACAAATTACAATTAACAATTATAAAAGTAGCAAAAAACTTTTTACATAGTAATATGACTGTCTACTTTGAAAAGAATTTGAATTATTAATAAAACAGTTATAAAATTGTGCTTTTGTATGAAAGATAGAATTATTCTCTCTCGGTGGGTGATAAAAACCATCTCATCCAAATAACTCTCCATATCATACTTTGCCTCATTCAATAGTATTTATTATCCAGAAGTAGTGAACCAGTCACATTTGACATTGGGATTTAAAATCAATAAGAAGAAGCGAGCCCCTGAGATCAACGCTGAGTCCATATTTGAGAATGAAAAAGTGCTGTAAAGTTTTAAGTTTTAAAAAATCTATATGGTTCATATTCAGTGCCTTCAGTCTCACTGAATACTTCTCCTAGGCACTTTTTCCTGCCTAACTTGTTGTGTTGCAAATGTAGCAATATTACAAAGAATAATGAATAACGTTGAATTAAACACTAACAGGCAGGTGCAGTGGTGTCTCAGCTAAAATAATACCTACTTTCCGAGTCCTCTGTTCGCTGAAGAACCTCTTTTTCAGGTATGTTTTTCCTAGATGTGGAGGCTTCACACATGGGTGCCGCCATCTTAGATTTTGGACATGGCCCACTGTTGCACTGGTAAATCAGTGAAAAAGCTAAGAGCTCCAGTGAAGTGCCTACTTTATATTCAAAATTGTTACCCCACCTGAATTTAGACCAGGATTCATTTGACAGATTTTAATTTTCTCTATTCATTTCTGCACTTAAACTCAAAATTGACAAAAATGGACTTAGCTCACTGTTGCTCTAAGGGGCTCGAATGATATAATAAGAAACTAAAGATATTTCAGAGATTTGAAGGAGAACAGAGTGAATGATGAGCACGTTCAGTCTCTCACTGAGATAAAAGATTTCTAGTTAAAATACTGCCACAGAAGAAATTGCAGCACGGGGCATTTACATTTCCCAAGTTTTCCAGGGAAGAATCTCTTACTTTTATACGTCTCTTGCAAGTGGCCTTCGGCTCTGTGGCCAGTTACTTTCTCCAAGTGTAGCCTGATGGGCACATCATTATTGAAGGGACAGGATACTTAATAATCCATTAAAGTCACCACTTTTTGTTGCACTACAGCATTAATGTTTACGTTATGTTTTATTGTGTGTGTGTGTGTGTGTGTGTGTGTGTGTGTGTGTGTGTGTGTGTGTGTGTGTGTGTGTGTGTTTCTTTTTTTTTCTGCTTCTTGTGAATTTAGCAAAGTTATAACAGAAACGACTGACGCAGGTTTGGATGAGGTGGATTTAAAAGCCGTGTAGCTGCTGTAA